>JAQIXC010001916.1:0-12570 GCA_034697605.1 Metabelba pulverosa
CTCGCAGCGCTCCGACACTCTGTTCGACACAAATCAGACGCAAAACAACTTAATTAACAATAAGTTAAATACGAATAGCGATCGACACGAGAAGCGACACCAGAAGACACTCAACGGTCTGCTGAAGGATAACCGAAAAGTTCGCGCATAAGACCCGACTTCGACTGTAACGTGGATTGCGAGTCAAATACCTATTGCATGCCTATAGTCAATGCCATTTTCTTAGCGCAGTTGTGAAACATGTTTTGCATTGTTTTTATACAGTCTAACAGTTATTTTCTTTTTATAGCTTATTATGCTAGTGATGAGTCAGTAATCAAATGATCATGTTAATTTGTTATTGTTTTATGCAGATAAAAATACATGTAAAATATTTATTGCATTTACTATTACCGGTATTTTTAAATACGCGCTTGATAAGTTTTAGCAACTTTGATATTCTTGCCATTCCAGTGGATTATCTATGATAATTCATTACACTAATCCTTAATTTATATATAAACATCATGTATATTTTAATACTTGAAAACAGCAAGTCTAATTTCACTGTCATATCTGTTTGAATCAAATATATTTGTGCAATGTATTAATCCGGTTTTATTCAATTATAACTGTGTAATATTTGAGTCATATTTAATATTCCTAATTATTTTCTGTGATATTTGTTGAGTTATGGTTTAATTTTAAATTATTATTATTATCAAGTTATAATAAAATGTTTTATGATAGTAAAAATAAGCATTCTTGATTTGAATTTAATATTTATTTGTTAACAATATTTTTAAAAAGTTACCAATTATAAACAAGGTAAAGTATATAAACAATATAAATAAAATATTGTACGTTACTACAATAATATTAAAATATAAAATTATTATCATAAATTCATCAATTTATACACTATTTAGTATTTAAACAGGTTAGTTTATAATGACTTCTGATTGCATTTACGAAAATTATTTATTTAAAAATTGTTAATTTTATATATTAGTATATATTATATTTAATAATAGGTTATAAATATATTAACCCCACTTATGTTTTCTAAATCTACCATGATGACGGCGAAAACCACCATGTTTACGATAGCCACCATGACCGCCACCCCCGTAACAGCAGCCACCTCCGCCATAGCCACCACCATGGCCAAATCCAACTATGTATATATTAAATGCAATGCGCAATAAATTAGTTAATATACCCTAAACACAAATATTTTGTTAACAAAAATTATATATACACTTACATTTTTTCCATGCTTCAATTTTTACAACAGCTCCGAGCAGTAAACATATTGCTAATACTATCAACAAGTTTAGTTTCATTTTATGCTTATTAAAGTAATAATTTTTCAATTTTCAATCTTTTTAATAAGCACAAGTGTATTTAGCTTTTATACCTGGTACAAATCATTTTTGTAAAATATAAATATCCCCATAATGGGGAAATTTTAAATTTAAATATATAATATTATGTGTTTATTGTTTTAAAATGTAATTAATTTGCATGCATAAGTGTTTTCTTAATTCAAATTCTACGAATTCGAAAATTTACAAGAATGTATAAATAAATGGCTTGCACATTTTATTTGAATATAATGACTACCTTAAATTATAGCTTCATACATAATTTATTATTTAAAATAAATCATTATCTCATTTGTTGAAAATTACTTAAATGTTAAAGAATGTTTTTATTTTTTGATTATGGCAAAAAAGCTTGGTTTAATTAATATAATTTTTATATTTTATCAAGTACTATTTTGCAAGAATTCTATTAAAACTTATATAAACAAACAATTGTAAAGTAAATGGCAATAATATGCTCATTTATTATAATAGAAATTTCATAAACAATGATAACTTATATATTATTTAATTACATTAAAATTTTACATTTTTAGAATTTTGCAAAATAAGTTTAGTAAACATAATTATTTTATAAAAATATTTTTAAACATTTAAAAACATAATTTTGCACATGTCAATTAATTATTTTATTAGTGATTTGTTGTTAAAAATTTAACCCCATTTATATTTTCGAAATCCACCATGCTTACGATAGCCGCCGTTACCGCCGCCTCCATAGCAACAACCGCCGTAACCACTTCTGCTGTAGCCACTGACACGGTTTAAATTAACTAGGTATATTAAATATTATAAAAGAATAAATTATAAATTAATAAACATATTGTATAATTAAAAATATACACACATACATTTTTTACGCGCTTCAATTTGTACTGCAGTTCCAATCAGTAGAAATATTGTTAATATTATAAACAATTTAAATTTCATATTTAATATTATGAAGTTGCAATTTTTAAAATTTTAAAACTGCATAATAAATCTTAGAAATAAATGTAAGTATATTTAGTTATTAAACCGATTTAGCAAAATGTAAAAATCCCGATAATAGGGAAATTTTTGCAATAATCAAAAAAAGTTGTTTTGATCAAAATGAATTGTTTGTTTTAGTTTTTAATTAATTTGCATGTATAACTTTTGTTTTTATTTGAATTCGACGAAATCAACCAGTTTCTACAAGGTTATATAATCTAATAGTTTGCATACTGTATAGAATTTTTTGTATAACTGTAATTTATCATTCAAGATATATAATTATAAGTAATATTTGGGGAATTATTTTACACTTATATTTATTATATTTAGTGTGATATATTTATGCAGCTACATTGATTATTTTAATGTTTTATTTATTAATTAAACATAAAAATGACATTTTGAAAAATTGTAATTGTATAAATATTTAGTATTTCGTTATGCATTATTTTGTTTTTATATTATATTTGCAAATATTTTGCCAATTGCTTATTGTAATAGATTAGATTGCTGAAAGTCGACCGCAAATTATTTATAGTTAATGCGTTTATGCATAATATTTTTAATAGATACTATATTTGAAAATATAAGTCTTATTATAAATGACTTAAGCTAACTCGTCGAGGGACTATTTTGTGTTTGGCCGATTCGGTTAAATTTAGCACTAAATTAAAGCTATAGTTATCAACATACTAATCATGAACAATATAGCTGCAAATGGGCGGATGCGCGGTCTTAATCAGTGGCCAAAGTCGGCGCTTTCTATGCTGTGCAGTCGTACATTATTACAGTCTATGCATTGGTTTGCTATAGCATTGAATTGTTTTAGAGAGCAGTACAACGAAACGCTTGTAAATCAATGATTGCGCTCTAATACTGTGCGACTGCACAGCTCAGCAAACGCCGACTTTGGCCACTGATTACGGCCGCGCGTCCAGCCATTTGCAGCTAAATTATTTATAATCACACTCTTGATAACCATAGCTTTAATTTAGTGCTAAATTTAACCGAATCGGCCAAACACAGAATAGTCCCTCGCCGAGTAAGTACATTTTAAGATTAATTTATTGTCTACTAAACTTGTATTTATGTTTTCTAAACATATAAAACATATTTATACTCTGTAAATATTTATACGAAACGGTTAGAATTAATTAATTTAATGTTACTAATAATTAAATCAAAAGTATTAGCCAAAAATTATTAAAATTACTTTTTTTGCAGCTAAACTGTGCATTTAAATAAGTTTTAAATATAAAACAATAATGCAACATAGTAATTAGTATATCTTTAAAAATTGTTTTTATATCTATAATTTATCAATTAAAATAAATAATTATAATGTATAAGTTATTTTTTGGAAATATTTTGCAATTATATTTTCTGGTTAAAAAATCAAAATGTTAAATTCTAAACTAGTTTTTTTAACATGCATATTATTTTGTTTTTGATTTATATAGAATTGTTCTATAATTAGTACAATACCGCTATATTTATTGAAATGTGTTTAAGTAAAATACAAACATGACACTTCACAAACTATAATTATAAAAACATTTAATTATTAATAAAATTATGCTAAGTTTAAATGGTTTAATAGTATATTTAGACAAAGCGGTAATATTCACTTGAATACTGTATAAAATTTATTGCATTCTAAATTTTATTAAAAATAAATTTTAAAATTGATATTTAAAAAAAATTTTCATTTATAACTACTCGGCTCGTTATCGGCGCTAAAAAATTAAAATAAAAAATCTAAAACATAATTTCTAATATGTATAATTTTGATTTTTTTATATCAAATAAAATGTGCCAAATATTAAGATACACTTATTAAAATGCTTATTAACATGTCACTAAGTTATACAAACTGTATGTCTACCAACATTTGCTTTTTAATCAAGCAATGTCAAATTTAAATATTTCTGTCTTGTGCTAGAATTGACCAGTCCTGCCGAACAGGACTATCGGGCCAACTCTTGGGCACTTGACTTGTTTCCGAGATCGGTAACAGTTGTTATTTAGACGGCAGTCAGGTTTGACTGAAGGTTGGCGAGACGGACCTCGGTCCGGGAGTGAGTCAGCACTTTCTGTTGGAACAGTGCTGAGGCTAGAGTTACGGTTAATCGGAACTGAATTAAGAATACCGGTCTTTCTGGTTTAAACGAGCATTTATTGAATTTAGTTACAAAACTAATTTAGTTAACACAAAGCCTTAATGGCATACAAATCAGTAAAAGTGTTTAATGTCGATGTATTGACTTTTTATGAGAAGCTCGCGACCGTTCCGTTCAACCTGTGAACTCCAACTCAACTCCGAAAACTCCGGTTTCGAACCTCTACACCTCGTCACGCATCCAGGCGCCCTCTATCGCACAAGACATTTCATTCGAAATACAGTCATTCAACTGCATTATAACATGTTATTAAATCAAATATTGCTAAATTGAATGTTAGTATATCGAATAGTAACTCGCATATTGTTAAATCGATTGTTATGTCAAATGTTGTTAAGTCGAATGTTGTTATGTCGAATGATGTTAAGTTGAATGTTTATTCAAATGTTGCTATGTCGAATAATGTTATGTAAAATAATGTTATGTCGAATAATGTTGAGAAATGTTTGTTTCAATTTAACAAAATCCGATATAGTTACATTCG
Organism: Metabelba pulverosa; assembly: GCA_034697605.1. Taxonomy (NCBI): domain Eukaryota; kingdom Metazoa; phylum Arthropoda; class Arachnida; order Sarcoptiformes; family Damaeidae; genus Metabelba; species Metabelba pulverosa. The sequence continues at coordinate 5,007 of JAQIXC010001916.1, forward strand.
ACACAATAACATTCGACTTAATATTCGACTTAACAACATTCGGTTTAACAATATTTGACTTAATAATATTTGAGATAAAAACATTCAATTCTACGCTATAATAGACTATACCAAATTCAATGTCGCAAACTATAGTTAGGCTTCTGTGCAAACATAGAAAACCGGTTTAACTGAGTACCCATATATAGTCCATATCTACTATTTTGAGTCACAAAACATCCGAATTACATCTCAGCTAATAATTATATTTTAAATAACCATTTTAAGTTTTTATAATAAATAAGGCTGATGAACGTTAGGATTTTAACTATTCCAGTAACAAAGTGTAATAAAATTAATCGGGGTTTATTGAACTCATGTGTTTAAAAATAGAAATCATGTATATGTGTTATTGGAAAGGTTAAAATTCTACCGTCCATCAGCCTTGTAATAAGTATTAGTAAATAAGCAATAGTAACAATAAATAACTTTAATTTTTATAGAACTTGTTATAACGGTCGGTTAATTATTAAATTACGTCAATTAAAATTATAATAAAATTCTAGCATATCAATTCTAATATTTAAAGAGTAAACGTTTTTGGCAACGTATCTAGAATAAATGTGTTTTTTGCGCGTTACTTTCAATCCATATAAAAGATTCCTCTCTTGATTATACTATAAATTTATTAATGAATTAATTATATTTTATGTATTAATACATAATATGTAATAGTTTTAAGAGTTGTTAATTTTTATATACTGTATAAAGTATTACGAGTCAAATGACTCTAATATATAATTACAAAATTAAAATTGATTAGCAAATATATGTAATAATATATAATACTGTTATTTGATGATATTGTTTATAAAAATATATCCAAACAAGATTGCCCAGTATGAGCGTAATTCCTTTGACACAAATCCCTAATTTGAAATTAGTTTTGATAAATTATCTTTTGAAATATAATATATATGCTATTAGAACTCCGTTGTTTTTAATTAAGTAAACCATTTATTAAACTCACACTGGAATATTCCAATGAATACATACTAAAATGCAAAATTTGAGTCACGATTCTATTAATCTATTCGTATAAACCGTTATATCCACTGTGTTAAACGTATAATAGTTTGTACTCAATTTTTTTGCTACTGTTCGTAGTCATAGCAATGGAAGATGGGTGGGTGGGTGGATGGGTTAGATGCCAAGTAAAATTATATATATCTTTTTTTTCTAAAAATCAAATGTATTTAAAATTATTCACACTTGTTTAATGTAAAATAATTTTAGGATATTTAATAAGATAAAATTATATTTATTAAATAAAATGTATTTTTCATTAAGCATTATAATTATATGTTAGTATTAAATTAATTAATTAGAGTAACAATTATATATATCTTATTGTTTTTACTATAAATAGTAGTGTTAAAGTCAATTAATTTAAATGCTTCGCGAATCGGAAACTACAGCCAAGAGATCGCTGCGTATAATGAGTGCGGAATCGGGAGAAACGGAATGAGAGCTTCGGAGCAATGCTTTGAATACCATCTCTCGACCGGCGATGCAATTACTAACGGACGTAATGCTGAAAATGGCGAAACACCCTGGGTCGTTCTCATTATGTTTCCTAGATACTGGGGATTAATTCAAAAGTAAATTCATTTATTTACATACTAAACATTAAATTTATATGTATAAATAGTAAAAATATTACGAATATACATAACATAAGGTGTACTGTTTACTGTACTATTGTACTGCTCAGCAATACAATGTAATAATCTGTTCAATCGATTTCCAACGGCGAAAAAATGGAACTGTTCTAAAACTGCTAGAGATAATTTAATGCGGTAAAATGCATTTGATACATCTATTTACGCGTGATTTTGTGACATAATAAATATTAAAGTCAAAGGTCACTAGCAACTTAATTTTAAACAGTTTGCTTATTCTATATCTCCTGGCCAAGTTATAACAGATAAATTAATATTTATACTCAATTTTTATAGAATATAAATAAATTTGTAATTTTTAAATCTAGAAATATATCGTGGTATCCTCTGCTAATTTTATAATTATGTTATAAATGTTATGTCAAATGAAAAAAAAACAACAAGGCATATATGCTCTAACATCAAAACGGCTAAAGATGATTAAGCAACGTAAAAAGCATTTGCTACATTTATCAACGTTTGTTATTTTTGCATAAATGTTTAGCAGGTCAAAGGTCGCATACATTAAAATTATGGAAGATTTCCTAATCTCATGGTTTCTGACTAAACTATAACAATTAAATTGAAGTTTATAAACATTTTTTGTAAAAAATAAATAAATATTTAATTTGACATATAGATTGTCAAAATCATATTGGGTAATTCACAAATGTATTTGCACAGAAATTTGATATTTTTCTATATAATTTGTGTAAATAATAGCAATATAATGGTAAAAACAACAAAAGTTCTATGCATATACACTATTTTCAATAAATTGCACGAACTCTAAACCCCCATATACTCGGTAACGGGTTGGCTGATTTGGACTTAAATTAATTCGATTAATTCAGAATCCACCTACGCAACTTATAACCAGAGCAATTTTTAATAGATTAATTAATATAAAAATTATTCTTGAATTTCGTTTTTTTCATGTTAAAAGATGCAAAATTAGCTAATAATTAGGGCTGATGAACGGTAAGATTTTAACCTTTCCAATAACACATTTTTGATTTATATTATTGATAAATGGGAAAAACAAACCCGCATTATTTTACAGTATAAACATAATAATATACCATTTCTATTTCTACATATAATTAAGTGAAATAGGGTTATATCGAATATGGTTATATCGAATAAGGTTATGTTAAATAATGTTAAGTCGAATATAATTGTCGAATATAGTTAAGTAAAATATGGTTAAGTCAAATATAGTTATATCGATTATGGCTAAGTCGAATATGTTTAGTCGAATACTGTTAAATAAACAAAACAATTTTTGTTTTAATTTTTAAATTAAATATTACCAAATATAACAAAATATTAAGTGGTTTCGTCCTAACAGGGCTCATCAGTAATATTTGACTTAACCATATTCGACTTAACCATATTCGATTTAACCCTATTCGACTTTATTATATTCGACTTAATTATATTCGAAGTAACTATATTCGATATAACTATATTTGACTTAGCCATATTTGACTTAACCTTATTCAACTTAACCATATTCGACTTAACCCTATTTAACTTAATTATATTCGACTTAATTATATTTGACTTAACCTTATTCAACTTAACCATATTCGACTTAACCCTATTTAACTTAATTATATTTGACTTAATTATATTTGACTTAATTATATTCGAATTAATTATATTCGACTTAACCCTATTTGACTTAATTATATTCAACTTAACTATATTCGACTTAACCATATTCGACTTAACCATATTCGACTTAACAATATTCGACTTAACATATTTGATGTAATCATTATCAACTTAGTATATACAAATGGTATATTATTATGTTTATACTATAAAATAATGCGGGTTTGTTTTTCCCATTTATGAATAATATAAATCAAAAATGTGTTATTGGAAAGGTTAAAATCTTACCGTTCATCAGCCCTACTAATAATTTTTGCAATTTATTTATATTAAAGTTTAAAACGTAGTTCACATTGTTTTAAAACGTAAGTTATTTTGATTTGACTTTAAAATATTTAGAAATTTTACTAGTTTATTACAAATAAATAAAAATTTTATTATTTGCCCATAATGTTCTATGAAAATTATAATTTATAATAATTTTTATATTATTTAACATATTAAAATTGCTCTGGTCATAAATTGCATGATTGGATTCTGAACAAATCAAATTAAAATTTGTCAAATTCGGCCAATTCGTTTCCGAGAAAATCCTGTTTTAAAGCCCATTCTATTTATTGGAAATGCTGTATCTTTGGATTTAACAATCAGATTTTATCAAACTATATACCAAATTATAGAGCAATTTATATTAACAAAAATATATTAAAAACATTGATCTAGCTAGTTTAGTTTATAAATTAACAAATTATTAACAAATTATAGTTTAGTCAAAAACTATGGGGTCAGAAAACTTTACATAATTATAATGCTTTTGACTATTGACTTGACAACAATTTATGCACATATAACAAGCATTGGTTAATGTAATATATGCTTTTTACTTTGTTAAATTATCTCTAACCGTTTTTAAGTTAGAGCTTAAATGCCTGGATTTTTTTTCATTTTTCATAATATTTATAACATAATTATAAAATTAGCAAAGTTTACTACAATATATCTATGGATTTACCAATTCAATTTTACCCATCTATATCTTTATATAAATATTTATTTATTCTTTACAAAAATTGATTGAATGGCCAGGAGATATGGGTCATCAAACATTTTTAAATTAAGGTGTTAGTAACTTTTAATTTTAATATTTTATATATCACAAAACACGCGGATATAGATGTATCAAATGCATTTTACCGCAATAAATTATTTCAATAAGTTCTATAACAATCCCATTTTTGCCGTTGGGAATCAATTGAACAACCTATTTTAGCAAATATGCACAAAATTTAGCCGTTAATTCTGACCACCAAAATTCTATCAAGATTTATAAATAAATAATAAATAATTAAACTGTACCGGTAAATAAAATTTTTAGCATATATTTATACATTTTATTTTATGTATAACAAATACATAAAGTAAAAAATATTATAAGAAATCAGATTATATAAAAAATGTTTATATAATTAATTATTTATATACTCTATTTAGTGGATATTATTCGAGTTGTTCAGGATCAATAATTGCACCTAGATGGATACTAACTGCGGCACATTGTTTGGAATATAGGTAAATTAAATTATGTTATTATTATATATATTGTATAGTATTAAATTATTTGTTAATTATATTTACATTTATTATAAATATGCAAAATTTAAGCCAAATTTCAGTATAATTATGATATTATTATTATAAAAAAATTGTGGTTTATACAGTTTATAGAATGTTGCATGCAGGGTATATTTTAAATCAAACAATATTTAATACTAAATAACAGCAAATATAAATATTACTCGTTAAGTAAGGAAAACGTTTCTGAAGGATCTGATTGAATTTAGCATAGAATTAAATCTCTGGTTATTTATAGTTGGATCCGGCACATTTTAGCGGCGAGTGGTAAGACGCGCCGCCGTAATCTGTGGTCAAAAGTAGGCGAACGCTATGTTTTCGTACAGTATTAGAGTCTATGCATTGCATTGCCTTAAAGAGCAGTACAACGAAACGCATAACAAGCAAATGCATAAACTCTAATGCTGTACTATAGCATAGCAAACACCGATTTTGACCGCTGATTACGGCGGGAAGTCTGGCCATTCGCCACTAAAATGTGCCAAATACTACTATAAATGACCAGAGCTTTAATTTAATAATAAATTTAATCAGATCGCTCAGAAACATTTTTCTCACTTAACAAGTTAGAAATAAAGTATCGGTTATGTAAATAAACTATTTTGTTTTCAAAATAAGATAAGTTATATAATTATTTGTATTTATTTTTACTAAAATAGGTGTTTTTAATTTAGCATTTATATTGTAAATCATTGCAAACCATGCTTATAAATATACAAAACATCGGCCAATAGTTTTAGATAATTGAACCAACTTTTTAAATTTGCACATTTTACTTAAATGTTATATAGAATTATGTCTATTATACACATGATAAAAATTTATTTAAATAAAATACAATTTGAGAAACTAATTTGCAATAATTATTATTATAGTTAATTAATTAACTTATTATTATTGCTAAATATAAAACTAGAATGTTAAAATTTAACCGCAAGATATCAATAAATATTGTGTTATATTATTAAAATTTTGTATAATAATATAAAGCGGTCTAAACTTTGTGCATTTTAACTCAATAACCAAGTAACATTTGTGAAGATTGTAGCGTCTTAAGTGTATATAATATTATGTATTTTATATAAAATAATAATTTGAATTTGTAGAGACTTTAATATTACAATTTTAATAATAATTTATAAACATATTAATTATATTTTACTATGAAGGTGTAAATTGCGTTTGAAAACTAATTTTTACTTAAAATTTTAATATTATATTAACTAATTTTAAATTTTACTGATTTATTTATATATATAATCAATATAATAAACAGTACTTCATTGCTTATATAGAGTAATTATGATGTAGCTGCGTTATTACTGTAAAATTAAACAAGATACAGTAGGAATAACTAAACAATTCATACAATGATTATGGAAATTCAAGACGCAACATATAAAGCATTTGCTCCGGAACTACTAGGCCGATTTTGGTCTGGTTTGTTTTGAAACAATTAAAATCAACCAACTTTACTTTGTACATTGATCGATTAAGAATAAAATTTATATTTTAAAAATTAACAATAAATAACATTTTAATAAAATGTTTATATATAGAATTACAAATTGAACATGTGATTCAAAAAAGTACACAAATTAATCAGATACGTGTTTATAAAATTTTTAAAATTTGACCTTTAACCGATTTTATTCACAAAACAAAGCAAATTCTGTAAAACTTTGAAAGCTTCTGACTTATGACCTACTGGAGATAAAGTAACGTTTTATATGCCAAATGATTTATAATGGTAATCTTTAAAAAGTAAATTTTCAGAATTTTGATATGCTTTTTATTTTAGAAATGAGCGATAAATTAGAATTATTAATCATATATATACATCGTTCCATATGTTTATCGCGTTTATTAAAGTAGCTCGTGCAATCCAACCAGATACTTGTTGTAGTTGAATGTGGATTTAAATTAAAGATATGACGTTTCTCTTTAAAATAACCATCCGGTGTACCACATTTAGTATCAATTATTAGCGCGAGAGCTCAAAACTCACAAGCAAGTCAAAATTAACATTTGCACACATTTTTTCACATTTAAAGTAATTTTACATATTAATTTTTCTTATTTTTACAAATTATTTTTTGTAAATTGATAATTTTATTAAGTTTACATTGTTTTATATCTAAAAATATATGATAGTTTTTTTTATAAGTATAACTTATGGAAATTTGCGATATAATGGAAATAATACGAATTTTTGCATTTTTGATAATATTTTACCATTGCTTTTTTATTTTGAATTATATGTTATAAAATGAACCTAAATTCAATTAAAAATATATAAAATGTTAAATTAATATATTATAACGTAATTATAAACTAATTACAATAAGTATAATAATGATTTGGTAAAAATTCATTCATTAAAAACCTTATTAATCATAAACATTAATAACAAGTGATCACTTATATAGTAATTTATAATTTTTTCTAAAATTTTTTTGTCTAATTACATAAATTGCTCTTTATTATAACTTGCTTAAATATAATAAATAAGGTAATCGGGTTTAATTTTTAAATTAAAATAAATATTTCTTAAATTTTCATACATTTTACAAATTTAATTTTGATATTTGCAAATGTTAATTTTGACTTGC
>JAQIXC010001917.1:0-12565 GCA_034697605.1 Metabelba pulverosa
TTTATTAGTTTTCAAAATGACAATAAATTTATTATTTGCAATAAATTTATTAAATATATTTAAACACTATGCATAGTCAAATTCCTATGCTTATATAAATGCCTTTCTTTTATTTTATACAATAGCACTATAATTTAATTAATAAGTTTAAAACTACATAGTTTACTCTTTTGTTTATCAAAAAGAATGTATATAAAATAATATTTTTTAATTTTTAGCGCAAATAATCGATTAATTTATGTATAAACGGAATAAATTTATTGCTGCATTTTTCAAAACTAATAAATTTATTCTCTCACAACGCTACTCTATATAGATAAAAGTATATAACTACCTTAATACTTTACTTGCTATTAAAGAGCTACCAATTAACTAGCTTTATAATGCACTGTTAGTTAGATTCGATTTGTAAGTCTACCTATAATTATAAATCTACTATTTATTTTAAAATTAATTATTAAAAATTATTTTTGATGTTTACAAAATATTGCTTCATTTAAATAATATTTTGTTAATCCAAATAAACCTTTAATTATAACATTCATTTTTAATTTCAAATCTTAAATTATAAACAATATTAAATTTTGTATTATTAAAAATATGCAATTTTAATTATAGGTATTAAGGTATTAAATTTAAAAACAATGGGATTTCTAACGATTATTGCGTATTTGAATGCTAACCGATTTTAAATTTATCACTTCATAATAATCGTAGAATAAACGTAAAAATACCTTTTTTACTGCATTATAAAAATAAAATTACATTTTATGACTTAATTATTACAATGTTAAATTATGAATTAATTTTATTACGTTATTTAAAAGAATTACAAAATTATCATTTAAATTTTATATAAATAATTTGCAATTATAGAACAAACCGCATAAAACTGTTTACTGAATAACAAGATATAATATTAATGAGATGAAAAATAGCTAGTTACTCTTAACCTGCAACAAGTGAGGTTCAAATGTTTTGCGTATTTTCTCGATTTCTTTGTCGGTTAGACCTCTTTCTTTGGCCAACTCCTCAGCGGTCGGACATTCTTTGGGAACGACTCGGTATTGTCGACTGCAAGTGCCGCCGAGGAAGTCGGGCAAGTGGTCCGAATCGACATAATCGGTGATCTCCTTTTTGTTGGCGAACTTAATGAGTTTGCGCTGCTCTTCGGGGATCCAACTCTTGGCGATCTTCCAAACGGCGTTCAGAATCCACGGCAACTCATAGACGAGGATATAGGAGAGACCCTTCGGGTAGTACTTATTCATCGTTGAGATGAGAAACCAAAGCATATCCATATCGACGTTCCCGACCCCCGCCTCCTGGCAGTCGAACACTATTGCCATACCTTTGCCGTTGGTTTCGACGTCCACTTTGTTCATAATGTAGATCACGTACTGCTTGAGCGCCAGTTCCAGGTTTGGTATGCTCTTGTGCAGTTTGATGCGCATGTAGATCATCGCATTGCCCTCCCGGTCCTCGGCGTACGGGAAGATTCCGCCGATTCGGTAGAACTCTTGCGGAAAATCGGTTTCTTTGAGCGCCGGAACACCGAATTCTTTGCGCCATTTCATCGAATTCTTCATCATCTCAACCGACGGCTCGACTAACTTCTTGTTCCGGAGCACAAACCGCGTGACATACCAGTCATCCTCTTTGATCTTCTCGACGTCGCCCTCGAAGTATAGCTCTTTGTTCTCCTCGTAGTCTTCAACGAAGAGTTGGCGAACTTTCGCCACAATGTCTTGAATATCGTCGTGAGTGTCAGTCGACGGCATTTCTATCGCATTAAAGCACTCTTTTCTGTTCAAAGTTTTTAGTCTAAAGTTTTCTCAACAAAACTATTCACAACTTTATTTTAAAAACACTATTCAATCACTTCTTTTATTATACAGATATAATTTTCGAAAATAGTTTTCGATTAGCAAAAGGCGAAAAGTAGTTGGCTTAATTTTTCGCCAAAATTCAAATGAGAAAACAAATGGTAAAAAGTGAGCATAAAATTAGACAATAATTTGAATGCGAAGCGAAACTGGAGCTGAGAAGAGGAAAATTGATTCGAATTCGTATTCGCATTGTCGGGCGTTTCAGCGAAAAACAGTTGCAATTTAAAGCGGGTTTTACTCAACCAAAACAAAACGTGTGTTTCGTTCGGAGAAAGTTGTCGAACGACATGCAGTGTAACACTTAATTGGATAACTCATTGCGATTACTGCTCGCAATTGTAATCGAGAGACAGATAATAGCGTTTTGCAGTGAAAACGAGTTTTGTCGCCAATCGAAGCCAAGGTTGAAATCAATATGAAATCAGTGCACCGAATGTTTTTCGCGTTCGCTTTGGCTCTCCTGCCGGCGCTAATAGCCAATCGAAGTAATGAACTTGGATTTGGACTTTCGCAGCACTTTTCCCATAACCCCATCGAAGACAGCCCTCCCCTCTTGTGCCGCACGAAATGTGATTTCGTTTTTGCGTAAACTTTTGTATTAAATCCGAAATTTTCCTTCTATTTTGCATTTACATCAATTTTCTCATTTTACCACGAATAATTGACGCATTCGACTGCCCAGTAATGTTACAAATCATTAAGCGCTTTAATTTTTATGTTTGTTTTAAATACAACAAATTATTTCGATTATACAGTATATAAGGCGTTTGAAGTTTGAAAACTTTGAACTGAAGTACAAGCGATTGGCGTTTTAATTGCTTTCTATCGTTCATTCAAATAAATTTATTTTTATAATTATTTCTTTTGTTTCCTATCTATTGAACCCAATGTTCACTCAATGAATCGAAAATTTGCTTTAAACTCAGGAAACAGTTGATTATAATTAGAAAATCCATATCAAACATAGGCAAAGTTACTTGACAAAAGTTTAGTCACCAGTATAATTGTTGCATTTTAAAACCAATATTTTAAACTAATGAATTTCAACTTTATTTTGTTTTATTTACTTACGAATACAAATAATAATTTATCTCTAATGAGTCACTAGTAGTGACAAATGCTCTGAAAAACATTTTCAAAATAACTATTGAACTAAACATAAAAATGCTATTATCTTTATAAGTCTCATTTAAACAAGCAAGTTTATTTTACTAAAGTAAAAATTAAACTAACATTCCATAAAATACAGTATTTAATACAAATACGTATATATGAATACTTAATATTAATAATATTTGTTATCAATATCTATAATAAAAACACAATATATTACAAACTTAGTTATAAATCTACGATATATTACTACAGGTTAACAAAATTGCATAAGACCTATTGGAAAATATAATACCTTTATATTAAATAAGTAAATATTTCAAAATTAAAACTGTTTAATATAATAAGTTAGACAACTAATTTAAAGATGCTTGATAATGCGCTTAAAAAAGTAAATTTTTTAAAACCACTTCTTAGTCACAGTATTTTAGTTATTGTATTCACGTGAAAGAAACTAGGTTAAATTTTACTATGCTTTTTTAATACATACGTGACTTTGTTCATATTAACCTGTTTAAATAATTACCATGGATTGTATTCATTTAATACTATTCAACGTATTATTTGATGACACACTTGCACGTTCTTTACAAATTAAGAAAGTATCTTACTTGCTGGATGCTAAATTTTGTGCAAATGTAACCAATTTTTAAAATTATTAAAGTCAAGTGCATTTGTAAAATGAAGTTCAATTTAATAAGATTAACTAATTTATATAATTATTTTTTAAAATGTTAATTTCTACTAATAAAAATATATAAAAATAAAAATATATTATCCTTTAACACTGAAAATGTAATTAATGTATTAAATAAATACGTTTGTAATGCAAAAATATGCTTATTTTTTCTATATAAGCGTACAATCTTTTTTTTTATAACTAATTAGATATAGCCAATTTATATCAAAATTTATCATTTTAATTAAATAATTTTAAAGTGATATCAAAGTGATTATTTTAATCAATAAAATTAATACAGGTTATTCAACTAAAAAAATATTCAATTTATTCAAAAGATTGCAATATGAATGCTGTCGAAAGTTTTGATTGAGACGAATAGTAATTAGAGAAATACAAACTGCCAATATAATCAAATAAATAGCAGTTGAAATTAAAATGAGCAGTGTTATCGTAATTAAAAACAAACAAAAATAGGACAAAAGTTTCTCTCGAAGTTAATTTCAATCAATTCAAATCAATTTTCCTCTTAGTATTGATTTTGTGTCATTAAAATGCAAATTCTAATCTCTATGTTGTCTAAATGTAAATTCAAACATCTTTAAACAAATAACAATATTTGTTATGTAATGAAATAGTTAATTCATTTTTTAACTTTAATGTTATAAATCACTATATAATTCAGAAATTAATTCAGAATACAATACAATACAAAATATAATTTTATCCTTAATGTATGCAATATTCACATTCATAAGTTATATGCAAGTACAGTACTGCATTACATTAAATCAATTATTCACTGTTTGAATTTATACAAAACTTTAATTTTTAAATATAAATTATTAAAGTACTACTTTAAGTAAAAATAAACATTAATTTATATATAGTTATATAATTATATATCAATATAGACTTTATATAGAAAGTTATAATATTAAATAAATTCAATACTTTAAAAAATTTGAATACATAATTAGTAATTAATAATTAAATGACCTTATAATAATAAAACTTTTATCTTAATTTAATTATGCAATATTTAAATTACACATAAAATATACAATTTAAAAATTATATTTTAACTTTATATCTAAATTATTATATTAACATCAGCTAATATTATATATTTTATTCATATATTTAAATAAGTTTAAAATTAAGTTAAGGTAGTCTAAAAAAAATTGTTACATGTAAATTTAATGAATCTAACAAATATTAAATGAAAATTAATTTGTTATAAAATTTAAATAATTATTTTTAGTAATTTTTACAATCAATATTTAGCAAATTTTAATATTATTCATAATAAAGCATAACTTTCGCATTATGCTAGCTAAAGGCATTTTAGAAATCTTAAGTTTATAGCATAAAAGTTATCTCCAATCAAATCTAGTAGTTTGTTATCTTGATTAGTTTACAATCTATGTAAACCAAAAAAGTTATAATCTTGCTTAATAAACAATTAACTACTATAAAGCGTAAAAATTAATTAAAAATAGCTAGCAACTAAAATACACAGAATATTCTGTTTAAAAAATTCATATTAAGCGCCGATTTTTAACAATATTGTGAAATTGATTTCATTGTAAACAAAACTTAGCGTTACGTTCAATAAAGTTACGCGAAAATAGTTTTTATCTTAATATTACGATATAATTGAATTAAATTAACAAATTTGCGCTAAAATTATTTTAAAAGTAAGTGCTATTAAACAAAAATTAAGTTAATTTTTAAAACATTGCAAAAACATAATAAATAATCGAAAAACAGTTTTATAAACAATCGACAAAAATCTGGATTTAATCGAAATAAATGGTATTTTACGCTAATTTCAGAAACAATTAAACGATGTCTTCGGAGGTGAAAGAGGAGGAGAAGAAGCCGAAGCCTTGCTGTCAGAAAAACAAAGACAAGAAACTGATCCGAATTAGTGATGTATTTGAAACCAATAACTCAGTCATCGACTGAAAAATTGAATAAATTGTTTCCGAAATTGTGTCGAAAATAGTTACCCATTTATGGCAATCCGTACCCGAAATGCGATCGAATCCAAACCGAAGACATCGGTTACATCGAGAGTGGAGTGAAGACAGTCAGAGAGGAAGTGACGCCGTATTTGGCAATTGTGGCCAACGGTTCCCAAAGAGCTAAACAGTTTTTAGGCACTGCTTACCAACACTCGAAATGTAAACTCATTTACGAATTGGTTTCAGAAATACTTTTTCTAATCAAACGAATCGTTTAATCCGATTGATAGCCACTTATGAGTACATAAGCTCTGAAGGAAATACAGTCCCGAAAGCGATTGCCATCACCGGCGGCGGTCTTCTCGGGCTTCTGATTGCATCGCGAAAAGGCTTCTTCAAGAAAGTGCTTTACACCGGCGCTGGTCTGACGGCCGCATCCGCCGCTTGCTATCCATCCGAAGCGAAAGAGTTGTCGCAAATCGGCTTTTTTATAGTCAAGACTAAAGGCCCCGAACTTATCAAAGAATACACCGGTATTTGAGTCGACGTTTTCCAAAGTATTTGAATTGAATTCTTACGAAACGGATTGAATTGATTGCAGGAATTGATTTGAATCGAAAGGTCGGCGCTAAGCAAAGTCCGGCCCCGACTGCCGGCGCCAAAAGCATCGACACAGTCGGACAAGAAGTGAGTGATACTCAATATGGCTTTAGGTTATCAGAATCGGTGAGGTTTTGATGCCATCGACGACCAGTTTTGCTCTCAAATCCAAATCATATAGTAATTTGTCGTCAATTTGTGTGTTCAGAGCAAACCAAGCGATTCGGCGCCGATTACAAGTGCCGGACCGACCAAACCCGACGTCAAAGGCGATTACGGGATGAGTCGAAAGGAGGACAAAGATTTGTACGCAAATCGAAGTACGAAATAGACAGCGATTTTCGTTATTTTATTAGTTAATTAACAATAAAAATCATTATTAGATTCAATCAATTTTATCAAAAATAGTAGCAATTATTGGAAGTGTTTTAATGATTAGTTTAAGTTTTAAAAATGAGAAAATAATAAATACATTAAGTACTAAAAAATATTTACTACAAAATAAGTTATTTATATAACAATTCGAAATGAGTTTAAGTAAAAAAAGATTGAATTTAAATAATCTGTGACTTAGATCCACAACAGAGCAGCTAATTGTGCAAACAGTTGGCTAACAACTAATGAGCAAAACATATAATACACTACAACAACAAAAATCTCAATGTCTAACACCGGGCGGATAGTAGATAGGAGCGCGGGGTCGGGTCAGATGTCTGTTGAACGTCTGGCGGCGCCCGACTCGCACTCGGCTCACGTCGCTGCCGAACGACGCGCTTCTTCGGCTCACGTCCTCTCTGTGTTTGTTGTCGTAGAAATTAATGGCACAACCGATAGGAATCCAGAAGATGAGCGTAAAGAGCACGACTGCGCCGACGATATTGTCTTTCATGAAAGCCCCTAAACAGTCGAAATTCAATTCGCAGTTAAACCGAAATTCTTCGCACAGTTAGCCGACATTAGCCACAATAGAAGCGATTGCTTACAGAATGTGTTTATATTGATCTCTTCGATGACATCCCAGAAGCGTTCGACGAAGTCCTGAACCGCTTTCTCACATCTTTGGTTCTCACAGAAGCCGTACCTACAGGGCGTGCCGTTCGGCAGAGGATCCCTGGGTTCCACCGGTTCACACATGCCGTTGGTAATATTGTTTCGACAGCACCGGTAGCAGGCGTCTCTTTGGTGCGAGCACATGCAGGTCGACATTCCCAGAGCTGCGCAATAGGTCACGCATTTGCCGGCTTTGCACCGACCCCTGTCCAGGCATAGGGTGTCGTCGCCCAGCGGTGAAGGTTCCGGACATTTGCTGTAAATATCCAAACAATGAATGTTTGCACGAATTTCGCACATCTTTTCAACGCTTACTCTGACTCTCCGTCACAATACGACTCTTGTTTGCAATTCAGCTCATCCTTGTGCTTACATACAATGCCGGCGCTTCGGATACGACATGAGGCACAGCATTCCGAGTTCCTATCGCTGCAGTCGGCGCCGGCAACCAGTTTACACCGGCTGTCACAACAAAGCCCCTGTTCATAGTCGTCGCCCTTAACTAACAGGCCTTCATCGCACTCCTCGTCGGCTTCGACTTTACTGTTCCCGCAGTAGGCTTTGTCGGGTTCTGTGCCAAATGGGACGGATGGTTAGTACAGGCACTACTCAAAACTCAATTCAATCCGAACTTACTACTGAAACATCGGCTGGACTTGTGCACCAGTACTGCTCGAATCGAGCGCTTACTGCACGGGGAGAAGAACTGGAGGACGAGATATACATTCGAAGTATTAGTCAATGGAATAACGGTTTGAATGAATGAAAGTCAAGACAAACCCTATTGTTGTAGTCATAGCCGCTCACGGAATAAGTGTACATAACATAAGAGCCGCCCTTTTCAGCTGAAGGCGAGCACTCGCCGGTGTCCGGGTCGTGCTCTGAGCCCCAGTTGTGGCCCAACTCGTGAGTCGTCACTAATACTGCTTCTCTTGTGATAATCCTTTTGCCGAAAGAGTTTCTGGTAGTCGTGAGGCCAGTATTGAGGTATAGATTTGTTGCGCCCTTTTGGTAGCTGTGACTACAAATGCCACCGACAGAGCCCGAGCGCGGAGAGGCCACGTATGCCAACCCCAGCACTGAGTTCTCGAATGTGCGGTGAGTGAAGAGGTGGGCCAAACAGAACTGACTGTTCTCCCTATTGAGCGAAAAGGCTTCGAGCAGATCCCGGACCTGCCGTTTCGGACGGTCTGTTAGAGGGTTGTAGTCGTTATAGTGGTTTTGGACGGCCGCCGGTTCCGAATGGATTTGAATCTCTTTAATGAAGAATCCCATTCCTCGAAAGCCCGGTTTGCTCTCGTCATTAGTCCATTCGGTGTTATTGAAGATATTGTTCACTCTATCGATAATATGAATCAAATAGTTGATTGTCGTCTTCTGGTCCCCATTGCCCATCGTCTGGTAGAAGGCATAGTCGGCCACCAGAACGACGGCACAGTGTGTGCCGATTGGCTTAAACTCGCGGCCGATGTCGTCGGTGATCGCCATTTCGTTTACATCGAAAAAGGTTTGCCTTTTGTCGCGAATGCGTTCTTCGGCGTCGAACTCATCGCTCGTACTGTTGTTGTCATCGATTTTGATGTAATCACAGAAGTGTTTCGACCCGTTGCCCGAAGTCGAGGAATGTTTTACGTCTTTGTGTTTGTAGACAATCATTGAACTCAAGTTCTTGTTGTGGTTATCCCAATGTCGCCAAATGGGCTCCACTTCGTAGGTCTCGTCGCCCGTATAGATGGAAGCCGTCATCAGACCATTCGGTTCGATGTGTGCCCTCACGTCCGAGCCGTCGATGCCGTCCACTCTTCCCGAATAGAATTGATTCAAATCAACGAAAATCGCTTTTTTCCGACCGTTCGCGTCGATTGTGAAGGCATTGAATTGTGAGCTAATTATGTCCTTATTATGGCTCAGAAGGAGATTGAAGTCGCGATCAATGGCACGAAAAGACACCAAATGATTGGCCGCTTGGCTGCCGCCGTCTCCCGATTCGGCACTTCGTTTCACAATCTTATTATGTGTTATATCGATGGTATGAATGACTTCATAATAACTTAATTGTGGAATAGATTGCAATTCGCCTGAAATGTCACATTCGGTTCATTCGGTTAGACTTAAGACATTGACTTTCGCTTCAATTCAATCAAAAACTTTTCTAAACTAATCCTATGACTAATTAAACACTTATTTCGCGCAAAAACATTATATTTTAGTGATTTATTGCAATCTATGTATTATTTAACTAAACTTTAGACTCAAATCAATGCTTTCGCATAACGTTTTAGAAACGAAAAAAAATCAAAAGTAATTCAAACAATACTTACAGTGAATTAATCGATGATTAACTAAAAAGTAAATAAAAACGAAACAAAAGGAGTTATGAATAAAAGGCAATTTGCGACTAAAACCATTTGGGTTAAACATGATAAAATTTTGATTTCGGGGCTATAACCATGGGTTCGGCGAAAATTAAGTTTCAGAATAATCTTCAAACTATTGGCGAATAAAAAGATTTTTGATGTTTGAGATCACATTTGGATTTGCAGTCGAATGCAGTTGTGCTGTGATTTCGGTTGTGATTCACATTTCGTTTGCATTTACTTCGGATTACATTATTTCGCTTAATATTCACTTATCTATACATTTAATCATTTAAAAGCCTATAATAAACAAAACAATAGTTATTAAATATAAACACTTTTTTCTAATAATAAAAATATAATATACTGTATATTGGCTGCCAATGGCAAGCAATGCAGAGCAAAACAATTTCAATGCTTAAAGATTTAACATTGTATACGCTTTACATTTACATTTCGATTATGCATTGTAAAATGCATGTAGGGTTTGATAAAATCTTACGTTATTTATATTCAAGTATAATTTTACCTTTATTTTATGCCCGGCTTGATATTTCAGCAATGTAAATGTCAAATGATCTCACTAATATTTATGCATGCTAATTATTTTGTTTATTTTGTTAATTTGTTATGTTGAAAAATGTAGATGTACCGGTAAATATTTTCTCCACCATATGAATTTAATATTCCTGTTTAATACAGTCTAGTAATTCAAATGAAATATAGACTATAAAAATACAGTGTAAGTTTGTTGAAAAGCATGTTTAAATTTGGCGCTAATGTATAGTTTGTGTGAAATCTATGGGATTTTAAATTTTAGCCAAATTTGAGTTGAATTTAGGAATTAATTTAAGAATTAATTTGTTTTATGAATCGATTAAATGTTTGAATAGTTTTATGAAAATAAGTGAAAAGTCGTGTTTGAAGTGAATGTTTGGTTGGATTCGAGTTATCGCTAAATAAGTCTGAAATGAGTGAACGAACGGAAAGCAGTGAAGAGATGAATGAAAACGATAAACAAAATCAAATCAATTACTTCGGAATCGTTTCGTCGGTGATCTACATATCGATCATATTTATGGTCGGATTACCGCTTTGGTGGACAACGACTACGCCGTCGCGACACTCACTGCCGGACATAAGCGCACTGTTGGTCAGTTCGCAGCGAATTATCCATAAATTCCCGGTTTGTGTCGTAACCGTCGACACCGACGTCGACAGAGAGGCGTTGAAGTCGGAACTGACCGCCAATTGGCCGCAAAGGATCAGTTCCGACGGAAGTTTTGCTTATGTCTACGACTGGAAAGTCAGACCTCTTCTCGACAAAGAAGACGCGGTTTTTGGCCAAAACAGCAAAAGTTTTTCCGATTTGGACGACGGCTTAAATGGAGTGGAAGGACACGAAACCAAAGGCAAACTCTGGCTCTTTGTGTTGGCGGCCAACTCGACACTCGTGCCGACGGGGAAGAGCCACGTCTTGGGCAGACATCGATTCTTTTACGTGAAAAACAGCGCCAACTCTATGGCCGACAATTCGTTGGCCGAAGTGCTGTACGATTTGGTCGAATCGACGCAAGTCTTGAGCGAAAAGGCGTATAAATCGCAAAGAATTGACTTTCTATTGAATCCCGAAATCGATTTAATCATTAATGTTGTCAAAGAAGACGAGAAAATGGATGTCGAGTTGAGCGAGAAATTGGATCAAATCCACAGAATCGGTGACTTAGGTCTCGTCAAAGAGAGCGGAATCTCTGAATTGATTCGCTTTAACCTAAACTCTCAAGTCTTGCACTTCGTATTCAACGACCGCTTCATTGGCGAGCATTTGGCCAAAAGCAAGGATTCGGCACAACTGGCGCCGAACGGCGAGCGCCTGTTCGACGTGAGCCACGTGCCGGTGCTGATGAACGCCGTCGAGTCGCGGGTCGTCGAACACAACAATAAGCAAAGCTATCATTTGTTGGCTTTCATTCCGTCCGACAAATCGCTCTTCTTCTACGACCCGAAGGCGAAGACGACATCGAATTTAATCCAAACGCCATTCAGAGGAGGAATACTCGTTTGGAACGACGACAACGACTTCGTCAATGGCTTTCGGGCCATCATTCGGAATCTAATCGCACTTCCGGACGACATACCGAAGAACTTAGTGAAAAACGAGTTACTGTTCGCCAAATGGGAATTGGATGCGATTCGGCGCTCGATTACTCAAAAGCAAGTCATCAAATCGTTGGCGTCGTTGGAGTCGATCAGTAAACTGATCCTCAAAGTGAGTAATATTGTGATAATTGAAGAAATCGCGAACCGAATGCACACATCGGTCGACCTCTCGATCCGCGCGATCACACAGTTGTCTGAAGCGGACCTAAACAACGCCTACAAACTCAGCACAAAAGCCTATCTGTCGTCCGAAACGGCGTTCTTCGACCCGTCACTCCTGTCGCTGCTCTACTTCCCCGAAGACCAGAAATACGCCGTATATTTCCCGCTATTCCTTCCGGTCAGTCTACCCGTCGTCTCATCCGTCTATCATCTCTACAAGACTTTCCGAAAACGCAAATAAATTCCATTCAAACGACTCTTTTAGACGCAATTAACGGATAAATGAGTTTTTATTTAATTTCAAATTTAATTTCTAATAGTTTTTCGTTTTTAATAATTGACTTATATTTTAATCAAAGTTTAAAATAAAACTTTACATAAACTGAAGACTACAACCAATTTTATTTTTATTACTGTATTATGTTTACTCACTGGCGGACAGAAATTTTCAAGCCTTCCCGCAAATTGGTACATGAAATTAATACCTGTACAGGACTTATGTCGAAGTCTATTATTTATACAGTGTAAAGTCTATTGAATATAGAATAGACTTTCTGATTAGAAAATAAGTTTTTTATTCCAATT
>JAQIXC010001918.1:0-12563 GCA_034697605.1 Metabelba pulverosa
GAGAGAGACAGCCATTATGGCGATCAGATGAATACGGCTTATATCATATGAAATGTATCCAAAGCTAATATATACTTCAAACTAACTTAACTCATGAGACGAGGCTATGCCAGCGCCCAGGCAGGGCTGCACACGTAGTTTGCACACACTTTCCGGCATGGGGAGAGAGGGAGAGGTCGGGGGAGAGGGCTGGGAGAGAGAGAATTTGGATGAATTCCAATGAGAATGAACTGATACAGACTTAGAGCTGAAGACAATCATATGGTTCTGTTTCGCCGATTGTGAGCGCAATAGTGGATGCGATCAACGAATTGAAACACAAGTGAAGCGGCACTCAAAGCAAGGCTTCTGCCAAACCTTTCCAACTAATAATCGAATACATTATTATTCAATAGAGTTTTCCAATTCTTTCCACACAATTACGAACTTTTGAATTCGTTTGAAGAGACGGTATATTCTCAACATATTTATAAAGCTCTGAATCATGTACTGTGTAATATACATAGAATTTATACCCAGACATATACTGTATATATATACTTTATACAGTATAAGTTAGAATATATGGAGTGATGTGTTTCTACTTTGTAACTTTATTTCTACTGATTTGATACGTTTGCGACACATTATTCATCAAAAAGTATATAAGAATTTGTTGACAGCTTTCATATTCCAAATCTTTATATTCATGTGTTTTCACAAAATCCGAATCAAAGCAACAATTTTAATGAATAAATGTCGTAAAGATTTATATCAATTCTTTGCTTCACTTACAGAATAAACGGAATATTTATCAAATCAGACAAAAGTTTTTTAATAGTTTTCAAATTCGCTGTTTGTTTCAGTTTCATTAATTAAACAAACAAGGTCTATTTAGTTGTTTTTTGTTTTCCAATCTAATTGCCTTATTTGAAGTGATTTATTTGAGAATTAAAAAGAATTTTTGTTAAATAGTGTCAAACATCGGAATTGAGCGCAATTTTTGTTGATTTGTTTAGCAATCAATAGAATCGCATTGAAACGCAGATAATAGCCGTATAGACTGTAGAGTATATACAGTATATACAGTATAGACAACAATCGCTGGAAGTAATTGTGATCAACAACAGAGAGTTTTAGTAATGTTTAGTTCAAATGAATCATTCGGTTTGGACTCAACTTTTTTCTCGACTAAAACATAATTAATTGCGAACCGAGTCCTGACAACAAAGTTCTTGATTTGTCTGAATTACACATAGACTCAGACAATAGAAGTAAAACTTTTATTACTTTTATTGTTTGATTTTTTTGTTTCTATAAAAAGTCCAATATTTAGAAATCAATTAATTGGACAAAAAGAAAGAGCGATATTGTGTCGAATGATCGGGTATGGCATGGTATGGTATGGTCTGGTATGGTAGGGAATGGTAGGGAATGGCAGGGAACGGCAGAGTATTGGCGTATATTATGGTAAAAATTAATTAGAAACTCGCCTATTGTGGAGATGACAGTGAGGCTGAAGAGGAAGGCGCCGGAGAAGGACCACTGTTCCTGACCGAAGTCCTGCTGACCCTCATAGCCATCTTTGATCGCTTTGAGGAGATCCGTCTGAAAGCTCTTGATTTCGTCGACAATCGATTGCCTCCACTGGCCATAGAAGAGCACATTGTTGTTGTAGGCTATGGGTGGGTACGGGTGCCCGACAGCAACAGACGGGCAGAACACAGACATTAGGCAAAACTCGTATTTCGATTACAATAATCAGTTATTAATATTAATGCTGTTATTGATAGCAAACAATAGACAATACAAACTGAAAACAATTTTGTATTGTTTGGCAATACGAGAGCTGTTCTGCAAATCATGTGAATAAATAAATATATGGATGGGATTGGGAGGGGAATGGCAGAGGAATGGAGGGGCAAATGGGGATGAGAGGGAGGGAGGGAGGTTGGGTAGTTGGTTGGGTAGTTGGAGGGGCAGTTGGTCGGTGGGTTGGCAGGCCTGGTAGACGTACTGATATTCCACAAATGGTGAATGGTGCGGTTGCGGAGTTCGCTGACCTGTTTGGCGGTCTGTACTTCGAACGGGGCCTCAATGGCGCGGAACATGAAGGCCCCGCCGACCGAATAGGCGACTACGAGGACACACAGTCCGACGTTGGAGACGAAGAAAGCGATGAATTTGCGGCAACAGGTCTTGCACTTCGACGCTTTGGAAGCCGGCGGACGTCTCTGCTCCTCAAGTACCGAACCCACAGCCTGACGATGACGTAAACTTCTTCGTGTGGATCTCTTACGGTCCAAAGCCATATGAGACGACTGCTAACACTAATCTGTGGCCACTTTTCCCCTAACATTGAGAGCAGGTCTGTATGACTGCCAAAACTGTATGCAAACCCAAACCAGCGCTCAGTACTGCACACAACAGCCCGGCGTCGACACCACTCCAGCGAACCTACGAATGCTTTCACCAAAACTATAATTAAGTTCGAGTTTTAAGTCTTTCGAAACCACAATCACGACACACACAGGAATCATATCGAAGTATTTTCACGCATTTTACACGTATACTGTGCACATCCTACCAGCTCACTTCTGCCATGCTACATTTTCTAACCAATCCTATTCTACTCTTCAGTGATTTATTTCTTAATTATTTATTAACAAGAAATATGAGTTTCTAGTTATTAGCTAATTTTATACTTGGCAATTATAAATAGTAAATAATTGTAAATATTATGTGATGTAGAAATATTAGCTAAAAACAACAAACATAATTTGTAAAATAACACTGTTTCTGGCTCTTTTTGTTGAAAATTATAGAAATTAGACATTAATTAGAATCAATGGTTTTTGTGTTTGTGATAAAATGAGCGCAACATTAGCGTTGTTTTAAGCAAACTTAGGGAAAATGGGAAAAAGTGATTAAGAAAAGCGAAAACAAGAAATTAGTAATTTTTAATGTAATTAAAAGAGAAGTTTATTCAATATTATTGGTACGAAAGCGACAACTAATCAAAGCGAGCAATGGATGAGAGTTGACTCAAAGCTCATTAGAAGATAATTACAGCAATGATAGAGAGCGTGCTTTGCAATCAGCAGCGCATCAAACGGTATAATAGCAGTGACGACCACTACTTCTCGTTCGACGACATACCGGCGCTGACTTTGAGACAATCCGGGCGACACAGCAGCGACGGCATACTAAACATAATAATTTATAGATAATTCCTATCTTTACTTTATTTGCACTGTACAGACCGTCTTAATCACCATCTCCTTCGACATATGAAGCGCGATGTTTAACAACCTTGCTACAACTCTTTTAATCACCTTTAGTTTCTACTATGTAACAGTATCGCTTTTTCGATTCAAATATTTACTCACTACGGAATTTTAATTAAAAATAGTAAACAAGTTGTTTTTATTTTATTTAATGCAATTATAACTAAGTAATGATATATCGAATGGAGAAGAAGTAAAAAATAATTATTTTCTATAGCATATTATGCAAGGTTTTCCAAAGCTCAGCCGATTTAGGCCGGGCAGATTAGGAAAGGAATAAATGTTAATGCTAAGTATACCAATTTGGAATTTGCTAATACATGGTCTTTGCTTCTCAAAACATACGGAACATGATTATAAAAATTGGAGGGTAAAAATCCCTTTGGCATTTAGAAATTTATAATGTTATGCTTTTATATAACGTTTTTAGATGTTATTTTTAAAAATTTAGTTTAATTTTAATAATTGAGCCAGCTAAAAATAAAATATTTTTAAACAAATAATATTAAAATTGATACTATAATATCGAGCTGTGCTAATTTGAGATCGTAAACTAGCATGTAGGTATATATTAACTTGTTAGTTTTAATAGTAGGGAGACAGTGGCAGTTAAGCCATAATTATTTAGAGATGACATTCATAAGACTGGACTACAAGAGTAATCTCAAGCTATTTGGCGAATGAATGCGAGAATTAGAGCCCAAAAGCCGAAACAGTTTTGTGCATAATATTAAATAAAAATCATTACTCTGTTATCCGTCGAAACGTCGACTTTTATAATACGAGTTTGAAATACATTTTAGGCAAATTGGATGTCATTTGTCAGAAAATCACTCGTAATTCCGAATACAATGACATTTATTTATTAACTTAATTAGAGTGTCGACTGAATTATAAAATTTTTTACGTTTTTCAACAAAATGCCAATTAATTAATGTATTTATAATTAAATTATATTTGTTAGTAATTAATTGCTCCTTTTCACAAAACCCTGGACCGAACGATATGCAAAAATTATATAAATCAATCAATTTATTTTATCAAATATTAAATAATAACATCTTATCAAGTTAATTTTTGTTAACAATTAAAACGCGATACATTACGTTGTGAATATCGATTTTGTACGAAATAACATGATTAGATTTGTTAATATATTTAGCGCGGAAAATAAAAAACCAAAACCTACTTTTGTTTATTTATATAATTCATTATTAAATTAAGTAAATGAGAAACGAAATCAATTTTGTCGATAATTTTGTTGTTATAATAACATTATTTGTTCTCTTAATCTCGTATATAATAACATCTATTAGTTTTTTCGTCGTATATTCTAATACTGATGTTGATTATGATTATGTCAGTGACCATAATGTAAGTCAAACAAACAATTGTCTCTTTTATTGAATTAGTATAGATTACTAGTCTATGGCTCTCTCTTTGTACGCAAGAAATGAATGCATTGTTTCATACAATACATCACTTCGAAGAATATTTTTACGTATATTTAATTATATATATTTAATTTATTTTACAAATAATCTATTGATATTTAGACTTGTCTTGTTTTATAATTAAAATATTTTAACTCTAAATCATAATATAACTTACAATACTATAATATTTACTAAACTCAAGTTGCATTAAAATTATTGTATTTATATTTTTAATTTTTAACATGCTTAATATCATTAAAACAAAATAAATTACTCTATTTATTTAAACTCAATGTTTAAATTTAATTTTAAAACATTATCAAAAAAACACAAATAATATAATTTAGTATTGTAAATTAAATATTTATACTGAATACTAAAATTTGTGGCTAAAGTAAAAGATTAAATTATCATATCAATGAGTGTTTTATGGCTGATACTATCTATACTAAACAATAATTTAAACTTAATTAAATTAACCAAATTAAAAAACACTGCATAATCTTAGCTACAGTAAGTTATAAGTTATTACAGTATTTTTTATACCTAAAAATGTTCCTTGTTAAAGTTTTTACAAATTTACTAATAATCCTACAAGATTTGTACTCATTTATAAAAGTATAAATTTGACTTAAATTAGCTAAATATAGCACGATTTTGGTTTATAAAGAATTCTCAATTTTTTTCTTTTATCTAGAAGTATTTTTTAATAACATCTAAGTTACAAGTTTTTGCATTTTTAAAACAAGACATAACGACAAATGAGAACTTTATTCTCGATAATGATCGCTACAATTCTTGGCACAAAAAAAATTTAATTATTGACTAAAATTATATTTGAATAAAAATAAGATTTAAATACAATATATTTAAAACTAATCCAAATCTAGTCCTATAGAGCGATGAACTGGAAATAAAGAACAGTTTTAAAAGAAATTCGTTTTTAACGAACAGGTGTTTAAGACGGCATCGAATGGAATGTTTTCGATTAGAGGGAAATCGATTTACATCTATTGAATAGCAAAGAGACAGCTATTCTACAGCACCAGACATGTGGCAGCAAATTGATTCGAGACATGCTTTGCAACGATAGTTCAATACTCTACCATGTTCACATTTTACTCAACCGTTTGCCAACAAATTTATTTTCGACGTATATTTAAAATTAAATTTTGTTTGAAAAAGTTTCGAATCTGCTATAAAAAATAAAGCAGAATAAATTTTGCTAACTTATAACAATTTTAAAATATTCTAACTATATTAATATAATATATTGAAAAAATTATAAAAATGCTTTAGAGTTTAAAAAGCTAATAATACCAATAAAATTATTAATATGTGATACTATTATCTAAATTTTATCAAGCTTAGTTGAATAAATAAATCATTCCAAAATCTAGTATTATAAAAGTAATTATGAAATTTTTATGCATTATATTTGATAAAATACATTTGCACACAAAATTGTTTATTAAAATTTTGATATTATTACTTTAGAGAGATTATTTTTATAATCTGTTAATAAATGTTAATTAACCTAAAGGTTTAAACACTTGGATCGATATATGAAGTAAAAGCCCAGAACTTGAGATTAGTTTTAATACCCGAAGCCTTAGTGCGCTTTACCTGTTCTCGGCTTAAAAACGACTCAAGACTTAAATGAAGACATTTTCTGAGCCCAACCTTAAGCCTCGAGCACTGAAACGAATTTTAGTTTCATTTTTGTTAATTTCAATATTTTCTTCAAATTATTACTATTTAGAAACGAATTCATGTTTTAGAGCTTTTATTAGTGTAATAATAAACAATATAATAAAAATATAAAATATGTAATTAATTAAAAATTGATTTAAAATTGAAGACTAGCTTTTATTTCCATAATGATTAGAATTTGAATTTCCCTGAAGGTTTTTTGGGGTAAAATCTTTTATATGAAATTACCACTAGCTACTGCAATTATCTTCAGCAATTAGTGAATTATTGTCATTGCTCAAAATAATAAATTAAATTCAAATTTTATTGAAATTTTGAATAACAAAAATTTTGCAAATTATTTCAAAATAAACTCTGAATTAATTAAATAAGCTTGCTAAGGTTAGAAGAGAAAATTTTGCATTCTTTACCTCTACTAACCCTTATTAAAAGGTCTCGCAAAGGCTTAGCTGTTTGTATAGTTTTACATAAAATAAGAGAAAGTTTGCGAAAGATTAATAGAAAAATAAGGCAAAAAAGTGTATGACTTTGAGTTGTAAACATTTGACACATTTAACGGTCTTCGCTAAAGAATTTTATTAAAACATTTGGCGAACGAGTAGTCGAGTAGATGTGTAGCGAAAGAGCGAGTCTTTTGTGTATTTGGTTCACAATAGCGATGACGTGATTGAGTTGAGAGATGCGAGAAATGAAGCGAAAAAACAAGAAAATAGCGAAAGAGAGTGAAAGAGAGCGAACGCAGCAATCACTCGCATCTCTATTGTTTCAGGTCGTAGGCAAGCGAATGGAGAGCACCGGCAGAGAGCGAGTGCACGGGCAGAGCGGACAGGGAGTTCGACCCAACGACGTGAAAGTGCGGCCGAAAAGCAGTGCAAATCGTATTGAAACGCAATGTTTGCAACAGAAGTGGAGAAGTGTTACGAAATACGAGTTCTGTATTGGCATTCGCGTTCACGCAGTAGACTGTATAAATTTATCTGTTTTTTGTTGTAATTGCAGTCGTTTTGAGCCCTAAAGAGAAATCCTGATTAGAAAAAGCAAATGAATGAATGATTCATTAAAATATATGCTTTAGATTTGGAAAACTGAGTTCACTTGTCGTCTGTTTCCTTAATTTTATTCGCAGTACTTCTCATTGATTGTACATGGTAGAGGAATAGTTGCAATTCCTTCGTTGCTTCGTTTCCATTAATACAAAGTAGAGTTAAACAGTTAAGTGTTAGCACCGGATGGTTTGGCATTACAGCTCATTGCTTCGGTGCTCGCTTCGCGAAGCCGTCGCCGTTTCGAAAACGCTTTTTCTGTTGTGTTATGTCAGACCCGAATCGAAACAAAACGCGAATTCTATTGCAAACGAATGTATCAATAAATACAATGCCATTCAAGGCATTCAATCAAAACTATGAAACTAATCAAACCTTACGTACGAGTGAGTGAGAGTGCGAGAGATGGCCACGAGATTTCATGTGCGACATACTTGCACCATGTAGCTTTTGTCGAGCTTCGAATTCATCGCAGTCATATTACCGAAATCAATTATTTAGATGCATTTTATTGTGCGCACGGATTGCGTAGAATATTTTTATATTTTCTTTTATTATTTAAATTTTTGTTTTTGTTGATTAACTTTTTGAGATATCAAAGAATATATTATTATATTTAATAAATTATGGCTTGAATTGAGAAAAGTTGGAAATGAAACATAAAACCGAGAAAAATAAGAATAAGAATATTCTGTGATATATATACTCTGCAGTTGTATTGGAGATAATGCAATGGATTTTGAATTTGAAGCAAAGAATATATTGAATTCTGAATTTGATTTTTTTAATTCAAAAGAAACGAAACAAAGTTTTCGCTCACATTTATTATGTCTTCTTTTGAGTTTCAGTTTTTTGTTTGTAATTTACTTCTTTCGATCAAAATCAGTCAAAATCTCTGAAATATAAACTGGATTAAATATAAAAATGTACTAAATTCCATTCATCATTTTGTTTGACTGTTTTGAGTTTAATTATAAACCTAGAGTCTACTGAACATTGTACAGAATACTATATTTAATACTTGTCAAAATGAAATTTTTATTTTCTAAAGAAACTTTATACACGAGAATTATTGAATTACTATTAAAACTTTAAAATTATTATTTTAATTCATGCATAATTATTATGTAATTATAGTGTACATAATTATATTTATAAATTTCCAATATTATATATCATTTTATCAAATGCTATATATATATTATTTTATTTTAGATTTTACGTAAATCAACAAAAAACTAAATTATTCTTTGAAGTGTAAATATTCAATACAATATAATAATAATATATATAAAAAATTCAATATAAATATGAATCAAAAGCTGCTTATGATTTATTCACTATAAATATATAAAAAAGGAATTTTATTTAACTTATGCTAATCTTTACGGTTAAACACTGGTTTGGCTTTAAAATGGGTTCAGAGTTCTATTAATGTCTACAAAAGCAAATACCAAATTTAAAGTACCAAGTATTATGAATATCAATCATTTAAAAGCTCAGTCAGTAAATCTATGAAAATATTGTGAAAATATGGAAATTTTTTTAACCGTTTCTTTCAATGTAGTTTTTATAATTTATTAAACTTAATTGAATATAAACCATGGTAAGCAAGAAATTTGTTTTTCTTTAAATTAAGCTAGTTTACCATAAGAAATAATTAAAAATATATTTACTTTAACAATGTAATGTTTAAAATTTACAATTTAAAAACGTCATGATCTTTTGCCGCTGATAACTCCTATAGAAATGGTTAGAATTTGTTTAACATTTGTGTAAATTAGGGTCTCATTGCTTCATAAATATTGTATAAATTTGATAAAATAAAAGCAAAAATGTTTGTCAACTCAAACCTCAATCAATTCCAGTGTCGACTTAAAGGACTCAATAAGACATTTGCGTTATTTTAGCGCAAAATTAAGCTCTCGATCCGATTCGTTCGTATGCCGACAGCGAATGCCAAACACCAGAACAACCCATTAATCGAGTCAATGGATTCGGTCCATCGTTTTCTAATAATCGATGCATTTTTATATCTAAACTAAAATATATTTTATATTAAATATAATGTTAAAATGTTTTATAATATTAAGCAACATTAAAAATTGTTGCATAATTTCTTTGAATTTATATTTTCTAAAAAAATAGGCAATTTTTCCAATTCTAGGTTTTATATTTCTTTTTACATTTATTTTAAAATAATTTGTTTTAAATAAAAATATAAATCTATTTATATATATGCTCTCTACATATGTTATTTTAAAATTATAGCTATAATAATCAATTTAATTTAAACATATTCAAAATAATAAACTAATATTTATGTATTAATTACTAGACTAATTATATATCTTGGTGAATCTTAGTGAATAAAAATAAATTGAATTAGATTAGTCTTACAAACGCCTACTGTTTATAAACATTAATATAACAAAGAAATAAATAAATTTATTTTTAAAATTTTTAATATAATAATATTGCTTTGTTTTGTCAAAATTAAGCGTTGCTAATCAAATCATTTTAAGTATAACGGTACTATAATTTAATTTCAAAGTATAATGGCACAAAAGAAATATTAAACACTAAGGGAATTAAATATTTGCTGGTTAAAAGTAACTTAATATAATTAATTATAATTCCTAGCAGTTGTTATTCTGTAAGTTAAATTATTATTTAATATTTACTAATCAAATAAATTATAATGTAATTGTAAAAATATAAACTATCTAAATAAGAAATTAAAAGTTAATTGAATTGAATTGAGTGTATATTCGGAACCGAATTTCGGCGTAAATTATGATTGAGTTGAGAGTTGAGAAAAGCGATTGTTTGCCGGAAAGCCGTTATATTCTCGAGACTCGCGAAAGAGGTTTGACATAAGTATTTCGAAGCTTTGGTCTAAACCATTGAAGAGATAATCTAAAAAATAGTTGAATTATTCGCCGAATAGCCTATTATAACGTATGTCGAGAGATGTTTGAATCGAACTTATGTTTCGTTAAAAAACATTTTTATTTGAAGCGCACTCTTCGCTGCTGTGTCTCAGCGTCTCTGTCGGTGATGTGAGACTACAATAAATGCAGTCTTTCTTTATTCAATAGAATGTCGTTTATTGAGTGATTGATAGTCATCCAGACCTTCCATTATTCCCAATATATCCAATGACAACATTCTGGCACTATCTGCAACCACTTTCGCCCTAACATATCGACAATCTCTTCCAACTCTCCCTCACATACAGCTCGCACGCACACTCTCCTACACTCTCTCCTACACACACTCTCACAGACTTTCTATTCAATTCGCTTTTATATATTTGATTACAAAATCACTGAACACTTCAGCAAATCTTAGCCAAAATAAACTTTCCATTCGATTCGAATTAAATAGCTTTGCATTGCTTTCGGCCCATTCGCACACAACTACTCGTATTGACTGCGATATTGATTCATATCTTTTACTCAACTTCTTTTTGTCTCATACTTTCGATATTTACATAGTATATTTATTTTGAATTATCTAGAAAATAGTTTGGCTGAAATTATTATATGCAACGATTCTTTTATGATAGGTTATTTCCAATGCATTTTTTTATAACTTAACCCGGATACTTCTAACCTGGATAATATAGCATATGGTATTTATGGTAAAATTAAAATGTAATTAAATAGCTATTTTAATCTAAATATAATTAACAAACGCAATCTTTATGCAAATTTCTAATTATATTAATAAAGATTAATCTTATAATAATATTAGTTATAAAACTGTTTTTAAAATTAAATTAAAATAATCTGACAGTAGCCTACCTAGTTTATATTAAAGGCTAAGTCTAAGCATAGATATTTCAAATATTATTATTTTTATTATTTTTACTTTTAAAAATAAAATTATAATAATCTTGAAGACTTGGAAATAAATTATATACTATGAAGTTTGATAAAATTTTTTGTTAACATTATATGCAAAATTCAAAATTGCAGTACTATTTTATACTGCAAATAACAAGCTAACTCAAAAATATTTTGTAAGTTTAAAAACATTTTTATTAATCTACAGTACAGTATTATTTAGAAGATCTATCTTGCTAGAAAATATCATACTCTATATGCGAATAGATGTTTCAAATAAATGAACTGTCTATTTAAAGCGAATAATTTATAAAAGCATTTAATTCTTATTAATACTGCAATTACTCTTCATTGATGGCATTAATGAGAAGTGAGTATTGGTTTTCGGCAATCGATTGCACAGATCAGAGGCAAAAACTATATTAATATTTCGCGATCTGAGTGCTCACTGATAGCGCAGTGTATTATGTGATTAATTACAGTGTATTCGCCATATGAGCCAAAACCGACGTCGAGTTAGTGTTGTTTTATTGAAAATGGAAATTAAGGCAAAAATCATTACTATGTTTGTTGATATGATTGATAATTTGATTCGATTAAAGTGAGTTAATCTAAAACCATGTCATTTGAGTCTTAGTGGCGACGACTCGCTTCATATTTTATGTCGTTTTCATAATAAATAGCATTTTTGCCAACAAAACGACGAGAGAAGGCGAGCCTTCACTCAAAACCAATCGCTATTTTCGAGACTAAACTCGTCTTTACTCCTCGCAGACCATCGACGGGAGGAGAGGAGTGAAGAGGAGAGGGATAGGAGAGGGATGCGAGAGGAGAGGGACGGGAGAGTAGAGAAAGCATTTACTGTAGAGTTTGGGCAAAAAGCGAATCAAATGCCGGCGATTGGAGCCGAAGATCGAAAGACATAAGACGTCTCATATTGGATGAAAGTCATGCGTTACTAATATTTATGGTTAAAAATTGATATCAAACACAAAATCAAATCAAATGCACTTTATTTTCCGATTTCTCTTCTAATCACAACAAATAATTATTTTGTGCCTATTCTCCAAAAGTGGATCAATGAACTGGGTAATAGTTTTTGTCCGAATCTAATCAATTTGCTTTTGCAGCTTAACTAATTCTTTCCTAATTTTGATTTCGTAAACTTTTTAAACTTAATCAGATTATATTTTTCAAAGGTCATTTTTTATTTCGACAAATATGTTCTATTCTTAAAGTATCTTTCATTGATTT
>JAQIXC010001919.1:0-12559 GCA_034697605.1 Metabelba pulverosa
CAGACGCGAGTGACGAACATTCAGGTATTGATTGGCAAACCGGCGATCGCTTCCACTCTTTACGTATTCAATACGGGGTTCGTTCGTACCGTTCGTACCGTTCGTACCGTTCGGTTCGTTATGTATTCGCCAGTAATTGAAACGAAGCGCAGAAACAAAAATATATTTAGATTTTTATTATATTAAACCATATTTTTAGCGATTATTACTGAATATTAGATTTTATTCGCTTCGCGATTAACATTCGTTCATAACTTATTCGGATATAACTTATTATTTTCGATGCAATGCTTTGTTCATTGAATTATGCGCTGCGATAGAGATCTCACTTTCGAACCGAGCGCTTCACCTCCTCAGTGGGGAACGGGCGGAACGGGAGGCCAGGGGTTGAAGGGTTGAGGCGAACGGGACGCTTCAGATTCCAGTTTTTTTCTCTACAACTTATAACTGAAAACTTATTTTAATTTAAACTTTTTTGTTGGTATTTATTATTAAAATTGTTATTTTTTACTGACTTTTGTATTAGTTATATACGAAATAAGAATTTATTGCAAATTCTTTATATCAAGTTTAACAGAAAGCAGCAAAAATTAATATACATTGTAAAATTAGAATTTATTATTCAAATTATTTATTTGAACTGATGTTTTGGCATTAGCTTTGACTCGAAATATATTATTTAAAACTCTGTTATTCGTGTAATTAGAGTTTGAGATGATTTAAGTCAATCTATTCGTCATTTTGATAGCAAAACATATTCTGATTCTGTTATAGAGAAGAGTATTCGGCGTCGGATTCAGGTCTCTATCGGTGCACTACTCGCTGGTCAGCGCTGGAGTGTGCAGAGTATGGCCCTGTCTGTAGGCAGAGCCGAGCTTCGGTGTCATTGATTGATTCAAATAAATCTGTATTCATGTCTGGCTTCGAGTCAATGATATGCTAATTCAGTCGCACTTTTAGCTCTCACTTCACTATCACTTGAGCTCTCGATTCGGTAATACAATTAATAACCGAAATGCAAACCAAACCCTTCCCAGAGTACAAGTCCTGTTCGAACTGCACAGTTAGTCATGACTTTTAATTGACTCGATTTAATAATAACAGCGAATAAAAGGAACAAGCTTAAACTAGAAATTAGTATTTATATGAGATGCCTGTGCAATGTTTGCCAGCGCCTAGTGCTGGTGTGCTGGTACTGGTGCTACTGCTGCTGCAAACGCGAACAGAACACCGATATTAATGCCGTAATTAACGCAAACTATTTGTCACTATTTGTAGGTCAGAGCGCGTTCTGGCGCTAACTGTTCGCTCACTTTCGTTATCTTTGAATTCGATTCATAAATTCGATTCAGTTATCCATTACTGAAGGCTTTTAAAAGTTTTTTATTCTCTTTTATCTCTTTCTCCGCGACTCTGCCATCGCCTGTGTCTGTGCGACTGCCTCTGCCTCCGACTCTCACTTTTATTTTTTATTCCATATATTCAGTAATAATAATTGAAAGCCTTTTTCTGATGCTTTCGGTTAAAAGGGTTTCACTTATTTGCGAATCACATTTGAATAGTGAATCTCATCACTAGTGATATGTTATGTAAGGGTTGGGATGGGATGGGATTGGAAACTCTAAAAAATTGGTGCCGCGAGCCATATGAGTGCCTAAACAGGCGCGAAGTTTACGCGCAAAAAACGATTTGCGATCATTTCTCCGTCTCTCCCACTCTCTCCCAGTCTCTCTCAGTCTCTCTCTCCCTCTCTCGCACACAATCTATCACTTTTGGCATTAGTTTTGCCAAATGCCAGCGAAAACACAGAAACACAGCTAAACGTTAGGCGTTTTTGAATAAATGTTTGGGCATTATATGCAAAATGTTTGCGAAAATAAGTGCAACAATAGTGCGAATGCATTATCTAATAGTTGTGATACGGCTTTCAAATTCGTGTTTAGTTTGATTGCAATAACTCTCGACTCGACGCCAACGACTAAAATGCAATCATTCCCTCCTTTAGCCGCCTTTCGCCGCACATCTCGAGCGAACTTTTATTAAACTATTTGTTTTTTAACACATCGTTTCTAAACATTTCGTTTATTTCTTTTTTTTTTCTAAATATATATCCATTTCTCGATTTCTAATATTTTTTATAGTTTTATTCGTCAGTTATTTCAATCTTCTTCTGCACCCCATCTCTACCCATCTCTACCATCCCTTCCCTTCTTTGTTTGACATCGCTTTCCAGTCCTTCAAACTATACGTTCTAAGCGTTTAACTCTTTTCAATGCATTTCTTCTCTACTATACAGTACTCTACTCTCGTTTGCAATGTTTAACTTTGACACTAAATTCATGGAAAAATTTTGCTTTAAGTGATTCGATAGCGTTATATAGAAAATTAGTTTGCATTTCGCCAAAGCCTTTGAGGAATGGCAGTAAAAATGGGTTTTAAGATCAATCAAAGCCAAAGCCGAAGCAATAGATCCAATACATTGGTTATATTGCTGTCGATGCTATAGCCTCAGCCTCTATGCAGTGGTTTGAATGTACAGTACAAATGAAACTTTGATTACATGTCTATTGCATTGATATTGCATTTGGGCTTCAATTGAGTGAATTATGGAAAACATGAAAAGCATTGGATAATAGAGTTTAGAGGATTGAACGACAAAACAGAGGAAATTGATGTTCGTTTGAATGCGATCGCGAAGTCTTATTGCTATTTGCGGGCTATGTCTGCGTTTGGGCGCTGTTTAGGCGCTGCGGTCCAGACTATAGCTGCGATTTAAATATCTATTACCACAAAGTTTATGGCAATTGAAAAATATAAAAATATATATTTTATATGATATCCGAATGGCATTTAGCTTTTTTTATTTTGTAAATTTGTGCTCAATTGAACTGAATTGAACTGCATTTCCAATGCATGTTCACTCAAATACATTCTATTCGTTTTTAGCCCAAATATACAGTATAAGACATATAAATAACTGTATATAACGTTATATTACTCTCAGTTCTCCATAAAAGGCAATACAATCCACAATCCGATGCAAACTAATAAAAATTCGGCAAAAGTTCGCTTTAGTTCTTATTGATGAATGTGTCTCACATTTGCATAGGAATCCCATAATGTTATTGCACACAAATCTAATGCAAAGCAATAACACAAGGCTCTCCTCTATGCGCTACTCTATCTGCTCTCCCGTTCCCCTTTCAATGCGAATGGCTTTTATCCGAAACTCGCAAAAATTGGATAGCATTTAGTAATTGCGCCTTTAAATGGCAAGACCAAATCTAAAAACTAACCTAAACTAAAACTAAACTAAAAGTGTTATTCATTTGGCAAAAAATCTAACGGTTCGGGCATTACTGACACACCAGTGCACAGTTGAGCACTTGTATAGAAAAATGATTTAACAAAAAGTGATGCATTGATTGCGTTGTTGTGTTGTCGAACCGGTGCAGACATCACAGACACACACACATGAGTAGAATAGTGGAGCTATTAGTTGGCATATGTTGGCCATTCATATCATATAATCGAGTCATACATTCGAGTTAATGACTTGTGTTCGAGAGACTCATACATATGGCTGCGGCGATGGCTGTATCTGTGCGGAGGCACTGACTCCAATCGTGTGCCAATTGCACCTTCCCTTATCACAAAAGCCAAATACTGGCACAAGTAGTAAATCACATTAGTTTTGCGCCACTTGCCCGAGTCGAGGCATGGCTGCACCGCTTCTTCACTACGAGTGCTTTCTGGTTAGGTCTAGACCAGCACCGGTAGAGCTACTCAACTTCGCGCAGACTGCTCTCCTTTCGCCGATACAGTGGAACTGCCGGCGCTGGCAATATGTGCGCTATAATTGGTATTTATATGCGACGAGTGATGGAATGCTTTCCCATTAGCCATTCGTTATGTTTAGCCAAACATTTATTTATTTTGAGGCAAAAACAAGACTTAAATGCATTGAAAAACTATTGAAGCAATGATTTGATTGCATTTCATTGCATGCGATGCTATTCAGCGCCGGATATCTCTCACATATTTCACTTAATATTGCTTTTAGTCTTAAATCGCATTCACTCTCATATTAAATAATAATTCTCTCTTCTCTCCCGTCCCTCTCTCCTATCGCCACAATAGTGTTTGGTATTAACAAACGCGCCGTTATTCGACGTCGAGAGTCTTGAGCTCAACGGCACCGGTCGCTATCTGGCTGTTTGCGGTTCGCGAGGCGTTAATGTCGTGGAATTACCGCCGAAATGGGGCATTAATGGCACTTTCGAGGGCGGAAAGGTGTCCGTTCTAAGCAGGTAAGCCATCAGCAGCTCCTGTGCCGCCACCAGGAGCTCCCGCTTCTCTATCTCCGTCAGCACTCACTCTATTTGCTTCGATTGCAGTCAATATTCGCGTATATTATGCCTTTCGCTCTACTCTTGTTCTCACATTTTATTACCGCTTCCTCTTCCCGCGCCTCCCTGTGCCCAATAAGCACCTAATGGTTTTAGTTTAATGAAAATATCCAATAAAAGCCGTCTTTTCTTATGCCTTTCATTTGAGGCAATATTTTTCAATGTTTTTCATTAATAAAGGAAAATGTTTTGACTAAAGCTTTAAAAGAATGCGACGTTTTTTCTCATGTAATCAAAAATAATTTTCTTTTCGTTATGAAAGACTACGACAAAGAGATTAATGTTTTCCATGTTTTGTGTTATAGATAATTGTATCGAAACAGTCGAGCGCTCGACACAAAAGACCAGTTCTTTAAAGTCTTTTCTCGACTGCGACCAAAAACAACAGATTTATTGGTTTTTAGCAAAAACTAGAAAATGTGTTGTAATTGATATTTAGGCGAAAGAAACACTCTTTTAGTGAAATGTTCTCTTTTCTAGTGCTTTACACTTATTATAGCGCGAGAACGGGTGCCATACGCGCAGGTTGTCCGCCAACTCATGTCTAATATCAATGACGACTTAATGGCGCAAATAATTAAACCGAACTCTCTGTGCAGGCACTGGCAGAGCGGAGAGAGCACTTGGAGAGGGAGATGCCTGCAGTAGCTCTCATACAGCGCTTTAATACAGTGTTAGTCGAAATGCGTTCGAATCGCGAGTCTCGTATCGCTAGCGCTGTTCTCGAGAGTGAGTAGACTATGAGAAGCGTATTGTTCTCTGCATTGAAGCCATGCATTGGATGGAGAGTCGAGTTTATTGCTTAACCCGTTTAGCTGTTTAACTCTTTTCGTCGTATATTTATTTATTTATTGATTGGCAGTGCAAGTGATGCCCATTTCTGTTGCTATGCAATAGATATATCTGAATATATAGATATATTCGTTAGATTGGAATATACAGAGCAGTTCTGTATGTCTGTGTGTTTGATAGTATGCGCACATATTCTCCATTCCGTTCGTTACGATTATTGCAGCGAATGTGTGAATCTGAGCCAAAGATATCCATTATATGAAACAATTTTGTGCTCTAAAGTCGAACCGAACAGAACAGATGGCAATTAAAAATGATAATAAGAGCAAAGAGCCCAAACACCACCTGCTCTGTGCTCTCACTCACTCGCACCCAACCAACTGATCAATACTTATATCACTAATAACTTATATAACACTTATATTCTCTGCTTTACATTAGATGTCAAATGTCTTTAAAACCGATATATATTTGCGTAAAGTTTTTGACATTATTTCCTAAACCATCACTATTTAAGTGACAGTTTTTAATGCATTTCCGCCCAATATATTGAAAATTTCAAATTCATTAGAATTAGAGACAGTTCTCAAAAAGAATATGAGAGACCGAACGCTAGGCATACGCTAGACATACGCTATTCGCCCAGACATCACACATCAGATCCTAGGATTTGTTTCACAAAATTGATTACATTTTTAATGAATTTCTAGTTTCGAAATAATTATTCTAAAAATATCGGCAATTCGTGTCGTAATCACACGAATCAAATCGGGAATGCATTCGAATGTTGACTTTGATTTGACGAGTGAGTGGCAGCCGATCGGCGAAACGCATCTCAGCTTAGATTGACAGCACTTATTGTGCAACCGGTGCACCGAAACCGCATTACTTCTCATTTCTCATCATTAGCTCATTTTCGCAATTAGTTTCGATTATACTCTAAATCAATTCGATTGCCGACAGCACAGGCATAGGTGGAAGTGTGTCGACTCGAGTGTCGACTCTTTTATATAATTAATTACATTTACACTCAGTGTTCGATAGAATAGCAATTCAGGTCTGCATTGAATCCCAAAGCATAGCAAATGTTTAGTTACTTTTTACAGCTTTATGTTGGCATGTATATTTTTTAATATCAAATTAACTAAACATTTTTTTACTTTTCAGGTCATGGCCTTTGGCCCAGAGATTCTTCGTCTGCAATCAGAACATAGAGCTGTTGTGCTGTCGTTGGCACCCAAACAGCGCTCAACAGAAACACTTAGTTTTGTTAACTAATGACAACTGTTTGAGGTTTGCATTCATCTATTACTTTTATTTATTCTGTATAAATATACAGAATATCTTTATCACGTGTAATATCTCAGTAAATATTAGAACAATTTTGAATTTAAATTCGTTTTATTCAAAATGCAACTATGATTACGAATGATTTAAGTTTTAATTTCTATATTTAAACAAGTACATCAAATAACGTTTTCCATATGCTATCAGGCAAATTTTTACAATAGCTAAGATAGATATGTGAATATTAAATTTACAATATTAATAGAAGCATTTATTAAATAGAACTTAAGTAAATTTTTAATTATTGAGCATTTCTAACAATTTGATAGAAAATTTATCATTAAACAGTTTCTAAAAACTAATATTTGTACCGGTAATTATTTAAAAAGTACCGAGATACAATATATAGTTTTAATCACATTTTACATAAATGAGATATTCTGTAAATTCTGTATATTTTTATATTGAAAATATTGTATTTATTTTCGACAGAATATACGACATTAGCGAAGAGGAGACACCTATTCAAGAGATAAATCTGTCGGCGATTGACACGAACTCATCGATCAGAGAGTTTGGTGTTTCGGCATTTGCCTCCTCTCTGGGCGAAAGTGCGGTCAGCTTTGACTTCGGGCCGTCGATATCCAAGTGCTATGACGTGGAGCCGTCGACAGTGACCAGTCCTGACGAGTGCCTAACACCCATATATGTGTTGCGCGGAAATGGAGACGTTTTGCTCGTCTACTCGAGTCTCAAATACTCTTACGTTTCGAACACTGTTTTCGGTCCCTTAACGATGAGACCGCCGGCAGAGGACAACTACGGGGTCGACGCCTGTACTATCATGTGCTTAGACTGTGTTCCGCCAGTCCTAGTAATTGCCACCTCTTTCGGAGTACTCCATCACTGCATTGCACTCGACTCTGACGACGAGACTGACTCAAAGCACTCACTCCTACCTCAGCCGACACTTTACGTCTACGAAACGATCGAATTATCGCTTTCGTTGACCACCAGTAATGACAGTCAAGACATGAGCTCTACTCTGGGTCTACACAAGGACTACATGATTCCGAACCGATACTTCTGTAGCCACTCGTGCGGACTTCACGCCATTTCAGTGCCATTCGTATCACAGCTCAAGTCCAAAGACGACTTCGAGTTTAGAGAAGAAGAATCAATAGTTGAGCACTTGATCTGCACCCGACCTATTGCCAGCACTGAGTCAGACGATTCAGACAACGCGACGACTGTTCCGTTAGGAGTGGCAGTCGGTGTCCAAAACGGCTATACATTCCTATTGGTTCTGTTGAGTTCGGGAGAACTAATTGGCCGCCGACTCACACCTACCTATATATCGCACATATTTGGTGACGACAACGAAGAGAGCGAAGCGTTGTCCGACATATCGGTGCCGAAAGTCGATTTCATCGAATATATACAACAACTGCTGAAACGGAATACAAGCGTTCCGTTACTCAAGACGAAGGAGACGGCGAGTAATGAGTGGTCGCAGAACTTGGAGCTACTCCTGACGACGACCACTATCTTGAAGACGGAGTACATAAAAAAGTTGGATTTGGCGTCGAATGCATTCGACAAAAGAGTCAAAGTCTTGACTCAAGACAAACAAATTCAGTTAAAAGAGTTGTCGAAATGTATGGACGAAAAGGATTCGGTTCTCAAGTCGTTACTCGAATTCGTCGACAAATACGATAAGACGAGAGAACGACAGGAACTGCTCTCCAATCGCATCGACAAAGTCTTGGAGTCATTGCAGTTCCAAAGGCCGGAACTGTCCGACGCCGAGATCGGGCTGAGAGAAGAGCTCAATCGCGTCAGCAGTCGACTGGGCGCTCATCGGCACAAACTGCAGCAAATCAAAGGCAAATGCAAATACCAATCCCAGCACAGCCTACAGCCGGTCGGCACAGGCGAGCAGTCCGACTCGAGCGCCAGTCCTCGGCTGCCGACAGGTCTGCCCTCTCCTAATCAGATCAAAAGCATTAAACAGATGCTCACCAATCAGTAAGTACTCGACGCACAAGACCTTAATTCTATGCAATTAACGCATTGTTTGTGTTTAGGGGCGAAGCGGTCGAAGAGTTGGTTCAATCGCTACACAGTTTCGGCAAAACTGAGTCGCAGTAAGTCGTCCTCAACTCAACTCTCATTTGTATTCATTATTTCAAAAGAAATTCGTAAATAAAAACAAAAGTATTTTTAATAAAATGTCTTCAAATTGTGTTTAAATATTCGATAATAAATATGATTTCGTATTTGAAAACAATATTTTTCGAGCGCTAAGAGTCAAAAGATCTGAATATAATTGCAATCAAAGGTAAATTAGGCACTAAATGACAGTATAATTGTGTCTTAAATATAAACTGTTTTATAAATTATTTGATTGTTTAAAAAAATTCAATTTAAGTCAATCCTAAGCACGAAAATAGGGGTCAAAGTTGAAACTGAAAAACAAAACGAAAAGAGAAAAAACTTTTTTAAAAACGTTTTATTAGTTTTGCATAAAATTAATCAATATTTTAGTTATAATTTATAAATATATTCAACGATTAATAGAATCGAAACAATCTATTGTCGAATAAGACCTACTTTTTTCATATTATTCTTCATCGGTAGCGAAGGCGACCGATTCGAATGGTTGGGCGATATTTGTGATATATATTGCGTTCGACTCATGTTATTAGTAGAGTACGGGTTCGAGCAGTCCATCTGCTCGTCGACGGCAGTGCCGCCGAACCTGTTAACACCGGTGCCGAAGAGTCGGGGCCCTCTCATCTGGTTAAGTATGTCCGGGCTATTGATTTTGCGCGGCGAGTGGTTCCGCTGCTTCACCTGAAACGGTCTCTGCATTTCCTCCAGAACTACAGCCAAACCCAATTCCAAACAAATTAGCGCCAATACTCAACGAAGTGCTATCTGTGCGCAAACCTGACGGTGCGATGTAAGTGAAACCCTTAAACTGATTGTTCGCGGATTCGGACAAAAGCGAGTCCTCGGGTGAGTCGACTGGCGTTTGTTTTGTGAACTTTGTGTCGAACTGAGAGACGTCGTCATCACTGATAAGCACGGGTTTGAATGGCGGCTCCACTTTCTGCGCCAACACTTCATCCCAATTGACGTGTCTGTGCGCAGACGACAATCATTTCATTATATTGCTAACCAAATGTCGAATTAAAGGTCCATTACCTGAAGAACGGGTGCCGTTTGATTGGTTTCGCGTCGTCGATGCCGGCGCCCAAGCGCTGACTCACCTGACGCTTCAGTAGTTTGCGAATGAGGTCACGAGCGTCGGGCGTCAGATATGGCGGAAGATTTAGTTTGCATTTAAGGATTTTATCGATTGTTTTCTTGCGGTTCTCGGCCGTAAAGGGCGGCGCACCGGTCAACATGTCGAACATGAGGGCACCCATTGACCACCAATCGGCTGCACAGGCATAGGTCAAGAGCGCAGATTAAGTTACATAGCATTGCAAGAAATAGCGGCCAAGAAAGCAGCCATACCTGCGTGCATGTGTCCAATGCGGGTCAAGATCTCGGGCGCCATATATTCAATAGTCCCGCAGAAGGTGTGCGTAACCCTACCCTCCGCTATGGCCTCTTTGCAGAGACCGAAGTCCGTGAGCTTCACGTGTCCGCGATAGTCGAGTAGGACTAGAGAGGAGATCAAGGCTTGAGTTATGGTCTTTCGGTACAATCGATAGGTTTTGGACTCAAATTCAAATTCAAAGCTATTATTGAATACAAGTCTTAGAGAAACAGCGACTCAAATACGACGACAATTGTCGCACAAAAGCAAACAAATCAACGAAAGACTAACTGTTCTCGGGTTTGAGGTCGCGGTAGATGATGCCGAGCTCGTGCAGGTGCTCTAAGGCCAGGATAATCTCGGAGATGTAGAAGCTGGCGGTGTCCTCGAGGAAGATGCCCTCCCTTTCCAAATGCATGAAGAGTTCGCCGCCGCTCAGGTAGTCGAGAATCAGGTAGAGTTTGCCGCCCGTCTGGAAGGCATACATGAGGTCGACGATGAAGGGGTGTTTGACTGACTCGAGTATATTGCGCTCAGCCTTCGTGTGGTCGGTGTCCTTCTGGTTGCGCACTATAGTGGCCTTCTTCAGCACCTTCATGGCGTACACCTTGCCCACGTTATTGCCGGTCACTTTGCGCACCTGGAACACCTTGCCGTACCCGCCCTTCCCCAACACCTTCAACAGCTCGAAGTCCTTAGTCGTCGTCTTCTCGTGGCCGCCGTTCACCATCTGTTCCGTCAGTTCCACCGAATCGAGGACTTGTCCGCTCTCTTCGCTCAGCTGTAGTGCTGTCGTCGGCTCGAAGTCGACAATCTGTGCCAATGGGCCGATGGGTGGCCAGGGGTTAGCGCAGGTCTCACAGGCAGGTCGGCTCACCTGTTGGTCGACGATAATGGCGTCGTCGTCCTCATCGAAGTCGTCGGTCGGGCCGACGGGACAGTCGTTTAACTCCATATCGAAAAGAGCGGCCATTTCTCTACTCATGATATCCGCGAAAACGAGTCAAACAATTGGATTAGAAATCGCTTTCAATTCACACAAACAGTCGGTTCGAGCGAAACGTTTTCAACGATTAAACCGATATTTCCATCAAATGATTGGATTTTCATATTTTTCGACACAATTTGCGACAAATTATTGTCAAATAAAGAGATATTTTGGACTAAAAGAGAAATATATTTCGTTTCGCTTTCAAATCGAAATCCGTTTTCTCAGTACTGACTGATCGCTCAGTACTGACGACTCGTTTCAGGCAAACAGATGTCCGGCCCTTCACTGCCTTCCCCTCCGCAGCGCCGACTGCTCGACAGCACATGTGCTCATTGGCCGCTCAGACCACAGGTGGGGTCCGCACCGGAGGGGGAGCTAAGGGGCCAATGGTTGCCCCTTCGCTCGAAACTGCAATTCATTTCTAAGCCGAACATCAATTACGTGCCAATCGGCAAAAGAGCCCACTTTTGACCGATTTTTGCTTTGAATTCGCCTTTAATTTCTGGTTTTAATCCTTTCTCTGCTCTTAACTCAGATCTCGATAACTCGTTCCCCTTTCAGCCCAATTCGCCCCAAAGTACACACAATATACTACTCTCTATACACACAATGTTTGCAACAATTTTCTAACT
This sequence comes from Metabelba pulverosa, assembly GCA_034697605.1. NCBI lineage: Eukaryota > Metazoa > Arthropoda > Arachnida > Sarcoptiformes > Damaeidae > Metabelba > Metabelba pulverosa. The sequence continues at coordinate 11,662 of JAQIXC010001919.1, forward strand.
ATTCTTCTTATGTAAGAAATTATGTTTTCAATTAAGACTTTGTAATCTAGTTCGACAGCAAAAGCATTAGTGGTTTAGCAAAACTACGACTCAAAATCAGATTGTAATGCAGTATTTCTCAAACACATCTATCATGTTTATTACGACATGCGTTTTATTATAAAGAGATACCTATAAATTATTATTGCTATAAGTTATTAGTTTTAAACTGTATTTCAGCGATAATTAAACTGTTTGAATTAATCAAATGAATGCTAATAGACCGAAGTTTGCATAAAATAGTTACAAAGTCATTATTAAATAGTTACAAAGTAGCAATTTGCGATTGCGACATTGCAACGAAGTCGGGTTTTGCGAACTCGATGTCTAACGTGTAGACTGCATAAAACTAGAGGTTCTGAACGCTGTTTCATGTGTCCTGGAATGCCAAGTATGTGGAACGGATGCTAAACAGTAATGCAATCGAGACTTGTGCTACAAAACAAAACTCACTCTTTGTGTGCAATCTCTTCGCTATTTCTACTCATTTGCAAAACTAATCGAAAAAAGTATTAATAATTTAAAAAAATAAGTTTCGTTTTTGATAACAACTCTTTATCACATGCTTTCCACGCATTTTAATAAAAATATACATGATATTCGATACATTGATGGCTAAAACGATCTGAACGTAATGTCTAGCCTAACTTTGAGAACAAACTTATTTTATTCAACAAGTTTCTTGCTCTTTAGCAAGTCTAATTATAAGTATTAGTAATTATAAAATACAAGTTATTCTATTTATATTAAGGTGATATAATTGTTAATGACTATAACGCCTTATAATTAGACTTGGTTTAAATAAGAATTTACGAGCTTACATGATTTCAATCTATAGATTTTCTGCTTAGATGTTAAA
>JAQIXC010001920.1:0-12557 GCA_034697605.1 Metabelba pulverosa
TATAAACATCGGCTAGAAAATCGACTTTTATATTTGTGCTTGTTACACTTATGCCATTTGCCAGTATGTAAAAATTTAAACTATTGGCAATGCGGATAAGTTGTCACAAGCGCAATTTCTTGCATTCTATTTTTTTTTTGTTTCGCGGTAAATTAAGCCCATTTTAGCGGTTTTGTAAAATATAACTATATACAAAAATTTTGCAAGCTATTTTATAATATTTTATAAAATTCTTTATAAGTGAAGTACTGTTAGTTTAAAAATTTTTAAATTTAATCTTGTTATAATAAGCAAAATTACGAATAATTTGTATCCATATAAAATTGTTAGATTGACTTTTAATTGACAAATTATTTAAGATGTTAACATCTTGTTTAATAATCGCGCTTGATTCACTGACATCATTTGCTAGTATTATTTATTTTATTTAATTTACTGGCAATTGGTGTGATTGTAACAAGCACGATTCTATGCATTCTAGTCTATTGTATTGCCGTAAATTAAAAAAATAAGTACTGTATATTATTACTATATTTATATATTTTATTCTTTTTTACAATATACTGTACCTGTTAACTTTTAAAAATGTTAGTTTATCGCGTATTTTAAATAGTTTCGTAGAAAAGTTGCCATGCAAAAACAATTATTAAACATATTAATTAGAAACATATTATTAAAATTAAAACTCATATAGCAAGTTTGAATATTTAATAAAATAACACATTTTTGTGTATTATACAATATTTTAAAAATTGTGTTTTTTGAATAATTAAATATAAATAAGACAGTACACAACTTTGCTTTAATTGAATATCTAATTATAGTATAATTTTATATGTAATTACACCACATTGCATTATTCAAACATTTTTTAGCATCAGTAAAATATGTATAAAATTTAGACTTATGTGCAAATGTATAGGCAGTTTAATGTTACAAATTTTCAAATTGTTTGATATGGAAATCAATTGATTCTTTGTAATATTTCAATTGCCTATGCTCATTTAAAACAAGTATATTTATGCATGCTATTTTTAAATTATTTTATTAAATTCCATGTAACTGAATTATTAAACTATTTTAATATTAATTAATTTATTTAGCATAAATTAAATTATAAATTAGTTTTTACATAAAATTTTAAAATTATCATTTAACCATGTTTGATTTTAATTTAACTCTTATATGGAAAAAAAAGTTGGAGCTACGTTAAAACATAAACAGGCTAAAACCTATCTTTTCAATATTGTTTAACAATGAAATTCGCACTTGATAAAATTTGTACCATTTGCTAATATATAATAAATTAAAATAATGGCAATTGGCACAAGTTGTAGCATGCGTGAACATTAAACAAGAACAATTTTAAAACCTATGTTATATTTGTAAATGACCAAACTCATGCCCGTTTTGGCTTTGCTTCATAAAAGCCATGCAACTTTTGTATACTATTTATTCGATTTACAGAATTCAAGAGTAGTTATATAATATTGGTTTGAAATTTACTTATCGCACTTTAAGGTAAAATCTCGCCTTTTGAATTGATCATGTATAATATTCGAATTCGTGATTTTATCTTAGAGATGTAAGATATAAACATCGATTAGCAAGCCGACTCTTAATATTTGTGCTTGCTTCACTTATGCCATTTGTTAGTATGTGTATAATTTAAACTATTAGCAACTGATATAAGTTGTCGCAAATGCAAATTCTTGCATTCTATTTTTTGCGGTAATGTAAGCGATATTTTAAAGTTTAATACTTTATGTGTTTTGATTAATTTTATCTTATACAAATGTATATGTATGAATTATCTCTATTACAAATTTTAAGGGTTTAAGTACCTCGCATAATTTAAAATTTCTTTAAGAAAAAGTTACATGGAAAAAAAATCTATTTGCGATATTTTAAAAGTAAGTACATTTTAAAGATCTTGTAAATTATAACAATACTCTACTTAGATTTAATCTAATTGACCATGATAGTTTGATTTTAGACGCAATTCTACACGAAATTGCAATTTACAAATAATTTTTACATGTGTAATTTTTGAGCTATCAATTTCTGAAATTTTAATTTTATTGAAAATGTACAGTGTACGCAATTTACACCGTTTAAATGTTTCATTTTATGTAAAATTGATATCAAATGAACGTTTGTACTGTGGGAATTTTCTATGCTCATTTCAAACAAGTTTTTGCTTGCTATTTTATAACATATTATCTATTTTCTAATATTTATTAATTACTTATTTATTTATTATTCTATTTAATGAGTATTTAATTTATTGAAATCTGTATAAAGTAAAGCAATAGAAAAATTATTTTTCTTAACATAAACAAAATTAAAAATAATTTATATTTATTAAAAATTGTAAAGTTAACATTTGATCATGCTTGAGTTAAGTTTAACTCGTAGATGAATATTAGAGTTATTATAAACATAGGTAAGAAAATATTATTGCCAATATTATTCAATGTTAAATTCGAGCTTAATAAAATTTATACCATTTGCTAGTATATAATGAATTAAAATACTTGCAATTGTTATAAGTTGTAGCATGTGTAAATAATAAACAAGAATAATATTTGTTGTTTATTTATGGTTGGCAAAATTACCGGTAAACTGCAAATGACTAAACGTATGGCCGTAGTTAGCGGTCAAAGCAATGTTAAAAAAGCAATTGCCATGCAACATTTGTGTGTATTTAACTCGGTTTACATATTTCGCGAGAAGTAACATAATAGCGATTTGAGATTTATTTATCGCACTTTGAGATAAAATTTCGCGCTTAAATTGATTATGCATAATATTTGAGTATTTGGTCCTATCTCAGAAATGTAAGATATAAGCATCAACTACAAATATGCTTTTAATATTTGTGCTTGATACACTTATGCCATTTTCTAACATTTGTTTAATTTAAACTACAGAGTACATTAATATGTCAAATAGTATAAGTTGTTGCAAGAGCAAATTCTTGCAATCTATTCATTTGTTTTGCGCTAAAGCGATATTATAAAATTAAATATTTTATACAGTATGAGTTTTATTAATTTTATTTAAAAATAATTATAACTGCTACAACTTTCGAGAGTCTAAGTACCTCTTATATTCAGAATAATTTTGTGAAGATTTTACTTTTTAAAAAATTAATTGCAATATAAAATTAAACCCATTTTAACAGTCTTGTAAAATTTTACAATTTATACAACTTTAATTTAATTTAATTGACTATGGTAGTTTGATTATATTTATAATTTTACACATAGTCGCAATTTTCAAATATAATTTAGCATGTGTAATTTTTTTTTAATTTAAACTTTACTGACAATTTACAGTGTAGGCAATTTTTACGATGCAAGTGTTTCATTTTGTGTGAAAATGAAATCAAATGAATATTTGCATTGTAATAATTTTCTATGCTTATTTCAAAAGGAATTTGCTTGCTATTTTATAATATTTTTATAATTATGTTTTTTTTTAATAGATTTATGTAAATGGTTAAATTATTATGTTATTTATATTGCATGTTTTTAAATAAAATAATGTAATTAATTAAAAAATAATGCATTTTTAATTAATAAAAAATATATATATGAAATATATTAAATGATACAGCATATTAGTATTTTTACGTGTAAAAATAATTAAGTGTTTTATAAATTATTTAATATTAATTTTATAAACAAACAATCATTAATAAAGCAAGCATAAAATATTCATTTAAATATTAACGCAGCAATTTTTTAAAACGCAATAAATTATAAATATTATGTAAAATAATAATTTTAAGTTGTTTATTTAAAAATATATCGTTTTTAAAATGTTTATTTAATCATAAATAAAAATTAAAAATTAATTTCCAGAAAATAATTACACAAATATTTGCAATACATAAACAAAACGCATTAATCTATGCGTTATTAACAACATAAAACTAAAAAAAGCATGCTAAAACCTTAGTTTAAATAAACGAACATTACAAATAATTTATGCATATAAAACAAGCATAATTATTTTCTGCACAGTTGCTTGATTAAAACGCAAAAACGACGAATTAAATACATCGAAAATTACATAATTTTTAACAACAAAATACATAAAAATATTTTGTTGCAGGAAATGAATGCTTAGATTAATCCTTAGTTTTTCGGCTAAAAAAAGTTGATAACACATATCAAAAATAAAAATAAAGAGTAGCAGAGGGTTGCTGAGAGAGCGAGCACTAGGAGCTGGAAGAAGGGGAACGGGAGAGCGAGAGCGCACACATACTGCAGCGAAAAATCGATTTTTAGGTCAGTTCCAGTTATTTTGCTTTTTTTTCTCTCAAAATAGATTTTCTGCACTTTTATGCCTTAGAATTATATGCTGTGTATACTGTATATACATGCTAGTATGTATACGGGGAATACACAGCACATATACGCGTACTGGCGCTGTGTATGTGTGCGCTCTGACTGAGCACTCGGAGCCACTCCGACGCAGTCGTGTCGAACGGCGAGAAATCATTTAATCAAGAATTGGACCAATAATTACGCGAATGCTAAACCGTCTGCCAAATAAACAAGCTTATTTCTCGCCCGCTGCAAACAAGCGAGCATTAATCTAGCTCATCGCAAATCTACCTAGTTGATGCTGCGAACATTCTGCGTGCTTATTTGAATTGAAGTACGAATTTGTTATGTTTGTGCGAATTCTTGCGTCGGATTCTGTGTTTTGAAATCGACTTCAGATTCTGTGTGTATTCTGCGAGACATTGCGGAATATGTAGACTAACTAAACGATTCGTGCATTTCGTTTCGCGAATACACTGTACACTTTACGTCGCTGCGGATATTTTCCAGCAAGTATGAGCTTGGTAATCGCAATGTTGAACTGGTGTACTGATTTGTTTTGAAAAATATACTGTACAGTATAAACTGTGTATTTTGTTCGAACGACCGAACCGTTGGTTTGTGTGTTATATAAACATTGCAATACTGACTGTCCGTATTGTGTAGTGCGGAATGAAGAGGGCATTAGATATATTGGGATTTGGCGTTTAATCGCGATTATGTCGTTTAGCAAAATATTGCTATGTACAATTTATCATCCTGGCTATTTCGAAAAACTGTCTCCATCAAACTTGATATTTTAAACTGTATATTTTAACTGTTAATATTATTTACTGTTAAAGATATAACTGTAACTGTTAACTGTATTTTTTCCCGATCAACGATTGTTTGGGCGAATTATTGTTGCTGTGTAGAATTTTCGGCTATATTTATGCGGTGTATAAATATAGTTGAATGCTAAGGCGAGAAACGGGAACGACGTCTGCTTTCAAGTTGGGCTCCGATCGAAAAGTAAGTCAAACCCCGAAAAATGCTTTTTTATGTCGGCTCTAAAATTAAGCGAATATTTTTCTATGCTATCTAAAAATGAGCAGGGTATTTATAAATATGCAGTTTCTGTCGCTACGAATTGCTGCTTTCGCTTACTCTCGCTTTCACTCTCGCGTTTCGGCTATAAATAAATGTTTTTTTTATATAATACTCTAATCTTATATAAAAAATAATTTCTTATTTTCCAAATTTAATGTAAGTTTTTTGTGTTGATTTTGTAGTCTCCTTGAAATCAAGATTAATACATTGCAGTAATTTGATTTCTGGGAAAATTCGTATAATAAATGTCTATATAATCGATCGATTTTTGTAATTTGTTACAAAATTTTCCGAAACTTATATCTTATTTATTTTTATTATAAAAGTTGTTATTTTATTAAGAACAAATTTAATCAATTTATTATAGTTTTTAAATAAAAAATATTAGAGATAATAAAATTTTACAAAATTATAAATATTATTTTGTACTTTTATTACAGATATTTTTTAGCAATATAAAATTTATATTTTATTATTACGTACACATATTAAATAAACAAAAATTATCAAAACATTAATTTAAATTTAGAAACATTAAAAAATATTTAAAACATTAATCAAATAAATTATTTATAAAATTTATATTTATTTTTTAGATAAAATAAAAAATTATTTTGTTTTTTATAAATTAATAATTAATTTTTGAATAAAAGCAAACCGTTCATTGTTTCTTGACATAAATTAGGCTTGATATAGTAAGTTGATAGAAGTAAATATCTATAAAACTAATTAAAATTAATGAATGTAGATAGTTCTAATAAAGATTTAAATTAATTACTTTGCTCAAATATATGCCTTATAAATTAGCCACTATAATGCAAAAATTATTGAACAAATTAGATTGCTAATTTAGATATATAATTAAATTTTTTTATGTAGTGTTGTTTTTAATATAATATAATTAGTTATTGTTTTATTAAATAATTAATTAACAAAGATTCGGTTTAGGTTTTGTATTTAAACATTAAGATTATTTTACATAATTTATAATTATTAAATGTTTAAAAAGTTATTTTTATATACTAGTTATTCAAATATTGATTATTTTAACTTATAACATTTAGACTAAAAAGTTCCGTCTAGACTAAGATTAATTCAGCTTTTAAGTTTAAGTTATTAAAACTTAATTTAAAGTTTAATTTAATTAAGGACAAATTTACTTTAAAAATACTTTGGATTTAATTAAATTTCTATAATTTTTTGAAGTAATCGTTTACCATACATAATATATTATTATGGTGCAATAAATATTATAGCCATATATTAAATTAATAAAATTACCATGTCTAAAACAAAACTGAATAATATTATAACTAAAATAGCAATAAAATAATCATTAATTCAAAACTAAATTTTATTAGAATTACATAAGTTATGAAAAATTAATCTAATTTTGTACACAGTTGTTTTAATTATCAAAATTAATAATGATCAAGCTAGCTCATATCTGGCTTACGCTTTTCAATGGATAGTAATGTAAATAAATACATGCTAATCGGCGTCAAAAATAATTTTATGATTCATTTGCGAAACGTAAACACGAGCGACGAGTCGACTGTAAACTCGGTTTTCGCGAAAAAGTCGAAAATTTTTATTTTCAAAACTTCGAGTTTTCTGTTTATTATTCTAATAAAAGTTTCTCAATTTACGGCTAAAAATAAGCATATTTTTATCGAAAAAGCATTGTAAAACTTGATTTCGGCGTTGCGCTAGTACACAGTAATATTTTTGAAACGAAAATTTAATAACCAATTACACGGAAATTATTTTCTATTAGTCATTAATCGCGTCTAAAACCCAACGCTATTATCGAAAGGCTATTATTTAGTGCTTTTTATTCCGTTATTGTATTAAAATTTAATGTAAAATATATTATATATTAATAAAAACAATATTTTTCACACAATAGCGATGCAGAAGAAAAACAGCAATCGATACATAAAATAGTAATTTCATTAAATATTTATTACTCACTGGTTGAGACCAAAACATGTATTTTACATGGTTAAAATTATTTTATACGGAATAAATTGCTAATAAGATTTGCGCGAAAATAATAGCAATCTATTTATCCGAATTAAAACGCCTTAAATCGATGCGATTTTCGCAATCAGTTTCGCGATTATTGATGTTTATGTAAATTAATTTTTGTACTGTACAATATAATACAATATAATACGAAATACGGGATAATCATTATAATTATTTATGTGTAATTTTTTTAATCAGAAAACATTTTTGTATTGTTAAACATACTGTGCATTTAATCAATTTAGATAAAGGATAATGCTGACATTGACTTGCTTATTTCAACTGAAATGTTGCGCTTAGGCAAACATCAATTCACCAAGCCCATTTTCTTGGAAATGCCTAATTTTCGCGAATAATCTTGATAAGCCGCCGCGCGCATTGCGCAAACTAGCTGAAATTAAATACAAGCAAGAATAATCTGGATAAATCTGCTCTCCGTATAAATGAGCAGATTAAATGTTAAAGTCCATTAAAGCAAAAACCTCTTTCTCCCGCAGAATATGAATGGTAAAAATTAATGACACGAACTAATGAAATAAAAAAAACATAATAATACTACTGCATAATTTTGAAAATATACAGCATAAAAACACAGAATAGCGTAATAAGTTACGCGAAAATTCTGCCATGCAATTTAATTCGCCAACATGCTTCTATTTTTAGCGCAAACTTTATTGTTTTAATTATAAATTTCGAAATCACAGCCGATGTAATCGAGATAGAGTGTGTGCGCTCGCAGTTTGGCATGTATGATTTTATGTAATCGCTTTTTATATAACGATTCTGTTGCTAAAAATACGACTTTTGCGCTGAATATTACGCCAGTATTACTACACTGCACTTATTTTAATCATTTCCCTTTTTTTGCGATATTCATATAAATATATTTGTGATTATATGACGGAAAAGAAAAATAGTTTTTCGATATATATTCACGAATTGATATTTGAAATTATTCTGTAGTCTGCGAGAGAGAGGGCCGGGAGAGCGCCCGAGAGAGCAGTTGATTGCACTAAAAATATTGATTGCTTTTCGAGCGGCAGAGCACAGGCGGAGAGAGAGCAGAGCCATAGCACACATAGCACTCCTCTGTCCGTATTTGATGTCTATTTTTAGACTTTCTATTTACGAATCAAAAACTATGTGTTTTCGGTGTATATCGTATGGGAGAGCGGAGTGAGCACAGGGAGCACAGAGAGCACAGGGAGGCATAGCGTGCATGTATGTGTGCGGCAGCGGCAGCAGCAGCTTTGCAACTGCTCGCATCCGAGCGCTCCAATAGCTTGTGCACAGCTCGCGATTCGGGCGCGCAGTTGTCGATTGAAACGAATATGCTTGGTGAAAATTCAATCTTGCTTTTTTACACAATGTAGGAAACTCAGAATATCAAATGAAAATATTATTTCGCTTTAGAAATATACAGAATATCTGCATAAATACAAGTTATTCCGTAAGAATCGCTGCGTTTAGTGTACAGTAGTCTCGGTGTACGAGAATAACCGCCCGATTCTCGAGAGCACCCGTACGGCGCGCACACATATACCGCACACACAGACTGTTGCGAAATGTGTTTGTAGTTTAGTGCTAGTTTATGCGTGCTATAGTCGAACAATTTTTAGTGATTAGCAAAATAAATTTTGCGCAAAAAAACTGTACAATATTTGTGGTGTTATTTCGGGCGAATTTTTTCGCTCTATTTTTAAACCGCAGCACCGATTCAGTCACACATCTCCAGTCACACACACACATCGCTCTCCCGGCGCTCGCATATGCACTGAAAATGTAAGTCAAATCCAGGCCTCGTTTTACAGCCCTATTATATGTACGCGTTTTCTCTATTTATTTTTCGACGCATAAATATACTGTGTATTTGAATATTTCGTTTTCAGCGCAAAATACATCTATACTATACATAACGCTATTCTTGTAGTCAAGGCTCGCGTTTTGAGAATTCAATTCTGTATTATTATTAAATCAAAAAAAAGTCTCTATTCATCGAATGAATAAAAAATTATGCTGTATAGAAGAAAAACTGCAAACATTAAACTTTTGCAAGTATTCTTTTATCAAGAATCATTTTGCAAATAGGCTTGCGATTTTCTTTCTTGCGATCGAAATTTACATTGCATTTGAATTTTGTTTTTCAATTCGATAATTTATGCGTTTTCTCCAACACAAATAACTGTCTATTTTTATCGCCCAAACTCTTTCCGGATGTTTATTTATACTTGTTAGAATAATTACAGACCTTTGCGTTTTTATTCAAAAACGAATCAGTTCGCGATTTGCACAGTCTATTTTTAGCGCCGATTGCCTGTTTTTGCGACGCGTTTTCAGCCATATGAGCATTTTTTTCTCTAGCATGTTACTTTTGAAAAGTCATAATTTATTCCGCTTTGTGTCGAATCGGAATTTTGTTTCTTATTTTAATTAGGCTAGATCATTTAATAAAACAACAGTATAAATTAAATTAAATAGCCTGAAGATTTGAATAACATCAGAATTTAATTTGAAAATATTTAGCCAGTTTAAATTAATTAAAATAAACACTACATTTGATAAACAGTTTAGCTTTCGAAACAATTTTGAAAATGCAACATGACAACAACAAAATAGCGTTTGATTTCTATTTATGTAACTAATATTTTGCAAAACAACATTTAAAAACGTGCATGCCATTCGAAACTGTTTAACCATCGGCTAATTTATCAAATCAATTTTGACAAATGCGTAAACAACAATATCGAATTAAGCAAGATCCAATTCTCGCTGCATTAGCGCATAGACACTGACGACACGAACGTTACACAAAACCCGAAAGAGTTTTGCATTACGTGTGAGAGAGTGCGCTTCGGTTGGAGAGAGAAAGAGAGAGAGAGAGAGAGAGAGAGAGAGAGAGAGAGAGAGAGACCCAACTAAGCGAGCAACTGAGAGAGCTATGATGGAGAGAGCTATCAGAGAGCGATGGAGAGAGCTATCAGAGAGCGATGGAGAGAGAAATAGAGAGGGAGAGAGAGAGAGCTCGGAAGAGAGCGATGGAGAGTTGAGGAGAGAGTTGGCGCTGTGGGTGTGCGCACTCTCGGGGCCGCGTCGGTGAGTCGGGGCCTGTCGTGCAGTGACAGCACTGGTCGGGTAGTGTCCGTCGAGCGCATCATTGCGTAACTCTATCCGTGTTTTCGATGCGTTTGAGAGCAGAACTGCTTTCGATACTATCGATAGAGTGGATACACAACACACACTAAGTCGGGGCTAAAAATAAAACACTGACTAATAGATTGTGTGTATGTGTGCCGCGCGCACAGGGCGCTCGACGCTACGGCTCGAGAGAGCGAGAGAGAGAACGACGCAAAGCTAGGCTTGCCTACGAGTGCAGCACTGGGAGCGCACACATACACACACTTTATATAGCATAGCATAGCATCTATTCAATGATCGAATAGCATAGTATAGCCTAGCGTTGGATAACTAAACAGTCGAGTGAAAAAGTGCATGCTAAATTGCATGTACGGCGCTGGTGGCGCAACCAGCTTCGCGTCGACGTTCCTCTCGCGATCACATGGCTCGGCGCTCGGGCTGGTTGTGCAATGTTTTGAAGGAAGACAATCGATAGTGTGTTGCAGTGATCGCGCCATTAGTGGCACAACCGGTCGCTTTCGGTGCGAGCGCTCAGTCGATGCCTACTGTCTCTGCGTTCAGCGATCAGTGAGAGTGAGTGAGAGTGTGTGTCGTCTCCACTGCTCTCGATGTGTGTGTCTATGTCTACACTCGTATACCCATTGGCAACACTGAACGAGTCGTGACTTTTGCCCAACTGTTTCGCCGATTTTTTCACACTGTATAATTCGGACGAATATTTAGATTGACTATTCGGTATATATCGATGAACAGTGATATAAATGAACAGTGTACTTTTCGATTTGGACAACAGATTATACGGTGTCGAATTAAAAACAAATTTCGCAAACTAGTGGTTTGGGTAAGAAAATGCACTTGTTTAATTTTTTTTTTCTTTAATTCTACTATACAATTCTTATTGCTTACACAATTTTTATATAGACACATTTTTTTCTCGATTTAAGATGTACATGTTACTTCTGATATATCAATTAAGATTCGTACGCTTATTTCCCAATCAGACATAAACAGTTTTCATAAACTTGTTTGTTTTTATTATTTGTTTATCTATTTCGCGATGAGCATGGCACAATTGCTGCCGCCCGCAATTCATCTCGATAGATTTGTGCGCCTGATTTATATTTTGTGCTTGTTATCCTTATTGGTTTTTATCTTCTTTATTTTGTTCTCCTATTCTCTATATATTTAATCATGTTCATGTTTGCCCGTAAAGAATCGATCAGAGAATTCCATAGAATTTTTCTTGTTTCTCTTTTGATCCTAGCATGTAGATAGTATACTGTACGCAAAACACTGTACACCTCTTTTTTTTCGATTACACAGGCCGTTTCAGAAACAGCCTTAATTGCGATCTAATGTACAGTAGTTTATGAATTAATAAATAAATGTTATTTAACGCACGCGATGGGGAATGACATGTCGGCGCTAGAGGTGCGCATCGGAAATGGGCCGCTATTTTGCGCCCAAATTATTGCACAAAAAAAATTGTTTTCAAAAATATTTTTCAATTATTTTTCGCAAAAAAATTAATTGAATTTTATAAAAATGATAAACACGTTAATTGAAAGCCTTATCGATGCTAATTGTATATAATTTTTAATTTGATTTTATTTTAAACCGTACAAAAGTACATTGCAGAATTTGTACCAGGAATGTTGAATAACACGATTTATTTGCTTGAATTTATACGTAACAAAATCTGTGTTTAAAATTCTGCATACATTGAAGTTTTTAATTAATTGAGTTTGAGTCGAATTTTTCCAACAGATTTCGCGTTATCTTTTGAAAAATGTTCTTGTTGTTTTCGAACAGGGTTAATTAATTGTTTTGTAGCGTTTTTAATTGTTATTAATAGATTTGTTTGTTCCGACTAATTCTATCCTGTTCAAATTGAATCCGAATGCGATTAATTACGCATAGAATAGCAGTGATTCTCAAACGTTGTTGTCATTCGTGTCGATCTCT
>JAQIXC010001921.1:0-12557 GCA_034697605.1 Metabelba pulverosa
CATAGCCGAGAATCGATGTCCCGATTGGGCGACGACTTGTGCGAAGAAGTCTTGCGGTACTTGTCGTTTGAGGACTCATTCCGCTTCGAATCGGTGGCCAAACAGTGGCGAAGATCTGTACACAAGAGGCGATACGAACTCGAAATCGATTCGCAACTAATCCGAAGATTAAGTGCGAACTGGAGTTACGTCTCAAACAAAACGAGTTTTGAGACAATGCTTCGGAAATGCAAAGACATTCGCGAAATTCGAGTTAATATTCGATATCCGAATCCATTCGAGTGGTCCGTCGCTAACGGAATGTTGGAATCGATTCGGGATTTATGCAAAAATGTCACTCAAATTGACTTCAGTTTCGATGCAAATCTATTGCAAAGTCTGGACTCGTTTTTCGCGGAATGCGGTCCGAAATTGGAGTCAATTGTCATTCGAGATATAGATATCAGTTACATAGATACCATAGATAGATAGAGTCAGTGAAGAATTGGCTGCAATTGTGTCCGAATTTGCGGCGATTCGATGCGACCGCCTATTCGTTCGCCGATGTTTTCGCCAATACAGACAACGAATTGGTTTTATGGCAAAAGCTGTTGAAACTCGGGTTCTATTATACGGAGAGCGCCCGCAATGTCTTCGAAGTGTTCGCCGATAACTGCGAACTGAGTCTCCGAAGCGTTGACGTCGTCGTCGACGTCGAGTTGAGTGACAACTCATTCAATGCTTTAGTCAATCGCTTGACTCGAATGCGTGCTTTAGTCGAATTGAGACTCCATTTGAGAGTTGACCTCAAGATCACCGAATGGTTGACACGAATCGGCGATAACTGCAAAAAATTGAAGAGTTTGTCATTAATTTCTCGTCAATATCTCGTCAATTCAGCGCTCATTTCGGCGACAATTGATGTAATCAATAGTCGATTCCATCACTTGACTAGACTTGGACTCACTATTCGTCTCAACTCTGATATCGAACTCCGGAGCGAATCGATGTCCGGATTAACGCGTTTAGCGCTTCTGAAGCTCTATGTCTGCACCAATACCAACGCTCGGGTCGTTATCTATGACACGTTCTTCGCGGGCATTGACCGCAATTTACCGCATTTACAGCATTTGGCGATCTGTGACACAGATGTGTCGGACTTTGCGTTGAATTGCTTAACAAGACTACGAAAACTGCAGTCTTTCGAAGTGAACCGGAATTACGGACATCTGAGTGAAGAGAGTCTTTCGGCGCTTCGACGGAACGTCGCGAAAGTCCGAATCATTACCGACGGATATAACTCTTCGGTCGACTCTTATGATCTATAGATTTAATCTTTTGCTTGAATTCATACAAAAATTATTTGCCTTTTATTAATATTTTTCTTCTATTCACTCAAAATATTTTTAAGAATATTATTATTTTTATCAATTTATAAAACTTTTTGAGTATTTCTACTAATTATTAAAATTATATATATTTTTCAATTTATTTAAATCTAAATTTACTAATAATTACTTAATTTATATTATTTTTCCATTTTATGCAAATATTTTTAGTATTTTAAATAATTATTGAATTATTTTCTAATTAAATCTTAATTTTATTCATATCTATTCGTAGGCAAGTTCATTTAATTCCCCTATTGTTCAATTTATTTGTGCTATTTGATAATTTTCACCAATTATACGTGTGCTAATCTCGATTGTTAAAATAATCATGTAAAATACAAAATCATTTGTTTTATTCTACAAATATATCAGTCATTTATAATGAAGGAATTTGTTAATTGAAATATAATTCATCTTGATCAACTTTTGTATTTGAAAAAATTGAGTTTTAATTGCATTATTGATATTTATTTACCGATTGTCTCTTGTTTAAATCTGTCCGCTGTCTACATACTTTCCATGCCAAGGTGTTTTACTGTTAATTAGTTTAATTGTTATATAATTTATACATGAATAATTTGTTAGACGAACGTTAAACAGTTAATATATTGCTGACTCGATCGGATAATTAGTCCGTGTCGTTACTTCCGGAAATAGTTTTGTTAGACGTAATTGATGTGCGGCTACGCATGCGCTCTAATGCAGAGATTTGGTCTAAAAGTGAGACCAAAACAGACGACAAATACCGCAATCGAAGCCAATTCGGACACAACTCACACAACAAGCGGTCGGTCGGCGAATGTTTCGCCGATAACTCGAATTCCAAACCGAACGACGAATTTGTGGCCAATTGTTACCGTCGGTCGGCTAAGGACTGCACAAAAGGTTTATTTTGTTTTTGTCAATAATTTTTCGCAATTTTTGTTTGCATTTCAATCAAAAGAATCGATTAATTGGTTTCGAATCGAAGGCATAAGTCATGGCATCGAAGCCGACGAACGCAACCGAATCGGTCGGTACAGACATCGGCGCTATTGTCGCCGAAGAGTATCAACGACTGGTCGGACGGGTTGTGGAAAGAGGTGT
Organism: Metabelba pulverosa; assembly: GCA_034697605.1. Classification (NCBI taxonomy): domain Eukaryota; kingdom Metazoa; phylum Arthropoda; class Arachnida; order Sarcoptiformes; family Damaeidae; genus Metabelba; species Metabelba pulverosa. The sequence goes on from JAQIXC010001921.1 coordinate 2,457, forward strand.
CACTCGGGAACAGCTCGAGACTGAACTCAGGGATCAGTTCAACGCCGGACAAGCAGTCGGCGAACAGTCGGCGAACATCTCTGCGACACAACTGACTGTTGACGTGAATGAGCGCACAAGTAGTCAGACGTCTGGTGTCGGCAATCGTTTGCAATTGACAGTCGACTTGAATCGGAATTCCGGTGAAAGTAATCGTCGGAAGAGAGACTCAATCGAGAGATTCGGCGATGACTTATGCGAAGAGATTCTGCAGTTCTTGTCGTTTGAGGACTCGTTTCGCTTCGAATCGGTGGCCAAACAGTGGCGAAGATCTGTACACAAGAGGCGATACAAACTCGAAGTCAATGAAGAATTTATTTGTAAATTATCCAGAAATATATGAAATAAATATTCTTTAAACACATCGGCATTCGAGTCATTACTGAAAAAATGGACAAATATTTGAAAAATTCAATTCGATTTCACATTCTATAAATACACTGCAATCATGTTACAAATGCTTGAATCGATTATTTTGTGCACAAAAGTCACTGAAATTGAGTTTAAGTTTTATTTCGCGTTTTATGCAATGAATTTACATTTAATTATATACTAGATAAAATTACAAGGCAAAAATATTCATGTAAATAGCAAGTGTAAAAATTCTTATATAAAACAACAAATACAATAACGACAGATAGTATTCCAAATCAATCGAAGCCTTCCAGTGCTGGCACTGGCCGTACACTCAATGCCATCGATCGAAAAGTTTTCAATTCTTTTACATTTGCGTAGAAATGCGGAAACACTCGATTCACTCAATTCTAGACAATTCAAGTGAACGGAGAATTTGCGCAAATTTTGAAGTTTTCGCAAACGCTTTAATGCAATGTCTGTTATATGAGTCCATCTAATCGACAAATACTCTAATTTCGGTAAATATTCATCGATTTGAACGAAAAACGCAACGAAACTGTTCGACCGGTTGTTGTAATCTAATCCCAAAATGAGCGACAAATGCGTTAATTGAGTCAATCCGCGCAAAGACTCACTCGAGAGTCGAAATTTGTAGCCGTAATAAATGCAAAGATAAATTCGTGTCAAATGTCGTTATTTCGTCGATGAAGTAAATCGATATGAATTCCAAACTCTTTCCGAAGTTTTTGGTAAAAACTTTAATTCTATTCGTGTTATCGTCGTATAACTTGAGTTGAATTTTGCGCAACTTTTGCGTTAATATCAAACTGTCGACACATTTCGCGTAACGTTTTTCGAAACGAACGACACATTCACTCAATAGACAGGAATTGTGCGCCAAATGCAGCCAATTCTGCGCCGAAGGTCTCAATTGGAAGTCGTTTCGCACTTTCTCACCGAATATTTCGATGTATATATTGATCGGATTGTGCATTATATGAGACTTAAACTGAATTGCAATTAGATTTTTGCACAAATCGATAATTAATTCAAACATTTGGTTTATTGCAGAATTGGATACAATAAATGTGCTTTCGATTTGAATTTCGCGAATATTTGTCCACTTTTTCAGCAATGACTTGAATTTTGATGCGTTTAGAACCGATCCTTGTATTGTATAAATTCGCATAAATTTCCGATTGAAATCAAGTTTGTATCGCCTCTTGTGTACAGATCTTCGCCACTGTTTGGCCACCGATTCGAAGCGAAACGAGTCCTCAAACGACAAGAACTGCAGAATCTCTTCGCATAAGTCATCGCCGAATCTCTCGATTGAGTCTCTCTTTCGACGATTACTTCGAAACTCGGTTTTCATTCTTTAGGGTTTAGTTATTCCGTATTTAATGTAATAATTTGTACAAAACGGCGTAAATCTATTAATAACTTATTTTAATTTGAATTGTAATAAATATTGCCATTTAAATGAATATTATATTAGCAAATCGCGCGATTATTTTTTATGTATTTTTTCAAATATATTCATAAATAAGTTAATTAAATATAAGATAAAATATTTTAAATAAAGTTTATGGGCTATAAAATATATATAAGTAAAATATATAATATATATACAAAGTAGAATGTGACAAAGTTGAGTATTACAAAATCGCATATGACATTGAAATACACATAAATTTACTAATAGACATTTTGTTATTTTTAATCTTGTCATATTTAAATTTACCACATTCGGCTTTGTCATTTTCAACTTTGTAACATTAGATAGATCAATTATCTTAATATAAATTTTACTTCCGGTGGGGAAAAATGTTCCATCAAAAAAGCAAAACCAATGCCTAACAATATGCTATTTTGAGTTAATAATGGAAATCTCACTAAGCCAAATAATTATATATTTTTTGACCAGGTTTATTTTATACAAAGAACTGCACACATATTAATGATTAAAAAATAACTGTTTGAATAACTTATTTAGTTAATAATTAAATTAAATAATAAAATTATTCTAATCATGTTTAAATTAATTGTTTAAAATCATTAACAATCTGATGCCGATCGGGAAACCATTTGATGAGCACCGGATCGAAATCGAAGCGCTCGGGTTGTCCCGAATGGGGTATGTTTTTCCACGATTCGGGACATTTAGTCCAATCAAACGGCGGCTGCTTTTGTGTCGTCGGACCGCTAACGGCTAACATCGATAGATCCCTAACCATCGCTGAGTTAGTAATCTTGGCATCGGTTGCACCGAACGGACTCTTATAGTGCCGACGGACCGACTTTCACGGTTAGCATAAATTTTATCTTGGTTACATTGGAATAGAATTAAATGTTCATTTCTAACTTGCTAATTGTATCTAAAGCTATTTGTATTCAAGTAACTAGTTAATTTTGCTGCAATGAGTGACACAACCCTTTTTAGTGCACACTTTCCAACAGCCGTAGAGGCTATGCGAGTCACCGGAGCCATCTGTGCCGTTGATTGCCTGTGCGAACTCTTCGTCTTGAAAGTAGCCAGTACATTTTGTATAGCAACTGCCCCGAACGCAGACCCACCAACACCACCGATAAACTGCCGACGAGTTGTTTACCGATTCGTTGACATTCACGGCTGAGAAGTCCTGCGGAAACACTTCAACCGCTTCTTCGACCGGAAGTGATAGACAAAGATCGAGTGATACGATAAACGCAAAGACCAACACAATTGACACGAGTTTTCCTGACATTTCTGTAATAAAATATTTACAAATTAGACAAGTTTATGCAATTAATAGATTAATACTTGCTTGTTTATAACTGTATTGAAACTTGTATACTTAAAATTAAGAAGTTTAATTATTAAGACTTGAATTGTTTAATAAATTAAAACATACTTGTACTGGCTTTATATACCATTTTAATTATCATGTTTGCAATCAGATATAACCATGCTCAGGTTTGTAATTATTATGTAATATATACAAGTATTTCTTCTGAAATCTAAACATATTTCAATTTAATTAATAAGATGCTTAATTTACCGAGCTTAAAAGTTACATATTATTCTTAATTTAAAATAGTTTACTTTACAAATTAATCCCAATTTTAATTTAATAATTAATATATAAGTTTTGAACAACAAATACATAGCAATAGTTATAGTAAGAGAATGAATGTCGAGATTCGAAGTAATCGTCGGATAAGAGACTCAATCGAGTGATTCGGCGATGACTTATGCGAAGAGATTCTGCAGTTCTTGTCGTTTGAGGACTCGTTTCACTTCGAATCGGTGGCCAAACAGTGGCGAAGATCTGTACACAAGAGGCGACACAAACTCGAAGTTAATGAGCAATTTATGCAAAAATTTATAAGAAAAGGACCACTTTATCTAAAGTCATTGACATTCAAATCATTGCTGAAAAAGTGGACAAACATTCGCGAAATTCAATTCGATAGCAGATTCTATATAACCAATTCAGTAATGAAGCAAATGTTGGAATTGATTATCGATTTGTGCGGAAATCTAATGGCAATTGAGTTTAAGACCGACTCAACGCACTATTTAATCGAAAAATGCATCAAAACATTCGGTCGGAAAATGCGAAACGACTTCCAATTGAGACCTTCGGCGCAGAATTGGCTCCAATTGGCAAACAATTCCTATCTATTAAATGAATGTGTTGTTCGTTTCGAAAGTCGTTACGCGAAATGCGCCGACAGTTTGATATTAACGCAAAAGTTGCGCAAAATTCAACTCAATTTACACGACGAAAACACGAATAGAATTGAAGTTTTTACCGAAAACTTCGGACAGAGTTTGGAATTAATATCCATTCACTTCATCGACGAGATAACGGAGAACTCAGTCGATGTGATAGTGAATGCATTGACGCGAACGTCGGCGTCGATCGCATTCCGATTCAATTACTGCCCGAATCGCTATATAACTAATCAATTCACACAAATAGATGCGAATGGTAATCGAGTGAAGAGTTTTAAAGCAAGTTCATTTGACGAGTATTTGGACAATATTCACGATGTACTCGAATTAATCAGTAATAACTTCCATCACTTGACACGACTTTATCTTTACGTTTATTACGGCTACAAATTTCGACTCTCGAGTGAGTCGTTGCGCGGATTGACTCAATTAACGCATTTTACGCTAATTTTGGGATTAAATTACAACAACCGGTCGGACAGTTTCGACGCGTTTTTCATTCAAATCGATGAATATTTGCCGAAATTAGAGTATTTGTCTATTAGATGGACTCATATCACAGACATTGCATTAAAACGTTTGCGAAAACTTCAAAATCTGCGCGAATTATACATCGACTTGAATTGCATAGAATTGAGTGAATCGAGTGTTTCTTCATTTCTACGCAAATGTAAAAGAATTGAAAACTTTTCGATCGATGGCATTGAGTGTACGGCCTGTGCCAGCACTGGAAGGTTTCGATTGATGTGGAATACTATTTATCGTTATTGTATTTGTTGTTTTACATAAGAATGCATACACTTAATATTTACATAGGTATTTTTGCCTTGTTAATTTATCTAGTTTATAGTTAAATGTAAATTTTATGTTTCAATAAATATAATGTTAAATATTGTTCATGTTTGTATTGTATTCTTTAGCACAAAATTTATCTTAATATTAACATGGAAATGATATTTCGTATATACAATATTAACTATAAATCATAAATACAATTCTAAAATATTTAGCATTGAAACACATGTATAACTGATTTAGTATTATAATGTAAGGAATTAATTATTTAATTAATATTAAATGACAAAATTAATGCGCAATTTTGAAAATTCAATATTATTATATTAGTTAAAAATTAATTTTAAAACTTTATATTTACTAGTATTAACTTTGTATAAAATAAATATTTTATTACTTTAAATTTATAATAGTTTAATTTTCTTATATGAAAATACCGCTGTTTAAAACTCAAAGTATAAAACATATGCATAAATATTATATTTTATGACTACGTATGCCATTATAGCGCATTATAACAATAGCTTAATTCACTCGCAAATAGCATAAATCGATTACATAAAATCGCTTATTGTTAAAATCAATATATATTTCACGTGCATACAAATCTATAATCAAATTAAAAATACTTAAATGATTAAAAAATATATGCTTAATGCAATTTCATATTAATTATATTAATTCTGAACAATCGATAAAAGACATAAACATAAGTAAGAGAATGAATGTTGAGATTCGAAGTAATCGTCGGAAGAGAGACTCAATCGAGAGATTCGGCGATGACTTATGCGAAGAGATTCTGCAGTTCTTGTCGTTTGAGGACTCGTTTCGCTTCGAATCGGTGGCCAAACAGTGGCGAAGATCTGTACACAAGAGGCGATACAAACTCGAAATCAATGAAGAATTTATTCTCAAAATCTGCGGAAATATAAGAAATAATTATTCGTTAAAAACATCGGCATTCGAGTCATTGCTGAAAAAGTGGACAAATATTCGCGAAATTCAATTCGATTTACGATTCTATAAATACATTGAAATAATAACACAAATGTTAGAATCGATTATCAATTTGTGCGTAAAAGTCACTGCAATTGTGTTTAAGTCCCATTCCGGGTTCTATGCAATCAATAAATGCATCGAAACATTCGGTCGGAAAATGCGAAACAACTTTCAATTGAGACCTTCGGCGCAGAATTGGCTGCAATTATCTCAAAATGTCTATCAATTAAATACATTTATCGTTCGTTTCGAAAAACGATTCGCGAAATGCAACGACTTTTTGATATTAACGCAAAAGTTGCGGAGAATTTATGTCATTGTTATGAATGAAAATGACGATTCACTACAAGTTTATACCGAAAAATTCGGACAGAGTTTGCAATTTATATCCATTTTATACATCAGTGAAATCACTCACAACTCAGTCGACGTATTAGTGAATGCATTGACGCGAACGGCGGCGACAGTCGAACTCCGATTTGCTTTTTGTCCGAATCGGGTCTTAACTAAACGATTAACACAAATTGATTCAAATGGTAATCGAGTAAAGAGTTTTGAAGCAAGTACATTTGACGAGAATTTGGACGACTTTTACGATGTACTCGACGTAATCAGTAATAACTTCCATCATTTGACACGACTTTCCCTTTGCATTCATTACGGCTACAAATTTCGACTCTCGAGTGAGTCGTTGCGCGGATTGACTCAATTAACGCATTTGTCGCTAGTTTTGGGATTAAATTACAACAACCGATCGAACAGTTTTGACGAGTTTTTCATTAAAATCAATGAATGTTTGCCGAAATTAGAGTATTTGGCGATTAGATCGACTCATATAACAGATATTGCGTTAAAGCGTTTGCGAAAACTTCAAAATCTGCGCAAATTATACATTGATTTGAATTGTGAAGAATTGAGTGAATCAAATGTTTCCGCATTTCTACGCAAATGTAAAAGAATTGAAAACTTTTCGATCGATGGCATTGAGTGTACGGCCAGTGCCAGCACTGGAAGGCTTCGATTGGTTTGGAATACTATTTATCAATATTTTATTTGTTGTTTTAAATAGAAATCTCTGCCGCTATTATTGACATGCTGTATTTTATTTTCTAATAAAATCTTTAATTTAGTTATTTATGAAATTATGGTAAAAAATATTTATAAAATATATTTTGATATTAATTACAGTTATATTGTAAGCACTATTAATCTGATTATCAAATACAATAAACAATTATATTTATTAGTATATCTTTCTATTATAAGTATAATTTTTCCAAATAATTATAAAATAAAGCAAATAAAACTATGCCACATGAAATAACATTCATTAAAAATATTTGTTAAATTTAAGCAAAAACTAAATTAATTGCTATTTATAATATACAAAAATGAATCTCGCATATTTATAAAATATTCAATACATATTAGAACTATTATTACTAAATTAACACTGTATAAATTGCATAACAATATAATATAATAAATAAAATGTAAACTTATTTAATATTCAAAATCGTTTATTAATGACTTTAAAAGTACAAAATATATTTCACGCGTTTTAACAAAATCTAAATTCAAATTATTAATACTGTATATAAAATAGTTTACAAATTTACAGACTAGTCTTGATTTTATTAATTAATACATAAGTATTTAACAATAAATATATACTAATAGTTATAGTAAGAGAATGAATGTCGAGATTCGAAGTAATCGTCGGAAGAGAGACTCAATCGAGAGATTCGGCGATGACTTATGCGAAGAGATTCTGCAGTTCTTGTCGTTTGAGGACTCGTTTCGCTTCGAATCGGTGGCCAAACAGTGGCGAAGATCTGTACACAAGAGGCGACACAAACTCGAAGTCAATGAAGAATTTATTCGTAAACTTTGCAGAAATATAGAAAATAATTATTTTTTAAACACATCGGCATTCGAGTCATTACTGAAAAAGTGGACAAATATTTGCGAAATTCAATTCGATTTAACTTTCTTTAAATTCACTGCAATCATGTTACAAATGTTTGAATCGATTATTTTGTGCACAAAAGTCACTGCAATTGAGTTTAAGTTTTATTTCGCGTTTAATGCAATGAATGAATTCATTGAAACATTCGGTCAGAAAATGAAATACAACTTTCAATTGAGACCTTCGGCGGAGAATTGGCTGCAATTATCGCAAAATATTTATAAATTACATGAATTTATCGTTCGTTTCGACAAACGATTTGCGAAATGCGACGACTTTTTGATATTAACGCAAAAGTTGCGGAGAATTCAAATCAGTATTTCAAATAAAAATGCGAATTCATTACAAGTTATTACCAAAAACTTCGGACAGAGTTTGCAATTTATATCCATTTTATACATCAGTGAAATCACTCACAACTCAGTCGACGTATTAGTGAATGCATTGACGCGAACGGCGGCGACAGTCGAACTCCGATTTCATTTCTGCCCAAATCGGTTCATAACTAAGAGATTGGCACAAATCGACGCAAACGGTAATCGAGTGAAGAGTTTTGAAACCAATATAATTGGCAACAATTTCTATGTAATCGAAGCAATCGGTACTAACTTTCAGCGCTTGACGCGACTCTATCTCTGCATTTATTTCGGTTCTCAATCGCAACTCTCGAGTGGGTCGTTGCGCGGATTGACTCAATTAACGCATTTGACGCTAATTTATGACCAGATTTTCGATAAACAGTCGAAAAGTTTTGACCCGTTTTTCAGTCGAATTGATGAACATTTGCCAAAATTGCAGTATTTGTCCGTAATTGGAATGATTATAACGGACATGCGTTGCTTTAATGCGTTTGCTCATTAAGTTTAGTTACAAGACTTGAATTGCTTAATAAACTATAGCTTACATGTTGTGGCTATTTATAGTATTCTATTATCCTGGTTGTAATCAAATTATCATGTTTAAATTGTTTATCTATTAATTCCGGACACAATAATATTTTTCAAATATAAACATATTTCAACTAGATAAATAATACGTATAATGTCCTAGTAGCATGTAGATTATATAATGATTAATATATTTACAATAATCTTATTGGGAAAGTGATTTATTTCATACTGTAACGTTTTTGTTATAATAAAATAACAGTAATATTTAACTATTTACATTATTATTTACAAAATGTTTCTATTATTTAGAACTAAGTTTAATATGTTAAAATTGCGTCAATGTAAACATGTCTATAATTAATTAAACAAACAAATACTACTGTACTTTCAAAGTAACTGAGTACATAGTTTCAAATTTTATTTTCAAATTAATGAAATTTATACATCAAAATAAATTAGAAAGCAAATGTACAAATAACTAAAAAACCACAATCATAATTAAATTAATTTCATTATATATTTCATATAGGCACAAAACTGTAAATATACGCTAAATTAAGCATGAACGCCGGCAGAATTATCTACTAGGGCCAAAAAAGATCCATGCTGCTTTGTGCGTCCGAATTGCGGAATTTCGAAACGGCTCTATTGGCGGAATCGTAGCTACTCTTCGGCGCGTTGTGTTCAAACTGTATGCCGTGCGCCGACGACATACCCGCGTCATGCGTCCACTCCTCCGGGTTATCGCCGATGTAGAGGAAAGTCCAGTCGCCTCTGGCCTCATAGCCGCTGATTATGTCGCGCAACCGCTCTCTGGTTGTCTCGCGCGACGCGTTCTCTTGGCCGTCGGTCATAATCAGGCAAATGACCCGCTCCTCAGCCGACTTGTCCCTATCGGCAAGTCGTACGCCTTCGGCGATTGCGTCGAACAACGCCGTTGCGCCGTCCGGTTGGTACGTCTGGTCGTTGAGTTCGCGTACGCTTTCTAGCGGAATGCCTAATGTTAACATGCAAAGTTTTACACATTAATGCATAAATAACTTTTTGCTACTATATTTTATTAAATACATTGTAGAATTTTAAAAATATTTTAGAATTTAATTATTATTTAAGCTATGCAATTTTTAAATAGAATTTATAGTAAGTTTTGCACAATAATTACAATTTTAATTTATATAATTCCTTTAAATACAAAATGTAATTATTATGTAAAATTAAAATTTTTTCATTTATAATTTATGCTAGTTACTATAGAAACCATACAGTAGAATCGAGTTGCGAGTTGTAATTTAGCCGTTAATTACAATTAAATTACTATCCATTCGCAGCTA
>JAQIXC010001922.1:0-12550 GCA_034697605.1 Metabelba pulverosa
GTCAAATGGCACTACAAATAGGAGAAGTGGTCGCACATGTGCTGAACTGCCACTTCAATCCACAGGTTGTTAATTAAGTTTTATTATTAAATCCTAATAAATGTTTTGTTTACTTTTAAATTTTTAATTATACAATTGCAAAGTATATTTGTTTATTATTAAATGTAACTATTTAAATATATCACATTTATTATATAAAATTTGTAATTTTTGAATAATTTGATATTTTTGTTTTAATTTATTTAAATTTTATAATTTAGTGATATTTTATGATTTAATTTGAATTTTAACGCTCAGAATGTGCTGCAAACGATACAAATGGCGCGGAATCGCGTCAATAGCTACCAAATACTGAGCCGCGAGAGTATGTCGAAGAGAAAGCGCAATCATATAATCGATTTATGCAAAGCCGCGCTTCAGGACTGCGACGATTACGACGCGATCGGCGATAATCTGTCCGATAGACTCAAGGACTCGCATCTACTCAACACCGACAGCCGTAATTGGAATGTCTTAGTCAGCCCGTATAGCTCGGAATGGGAATTGCGTTATCATTTTTGCGAATCGATTGAACTCTTATTTGATCAAGTTTATTTTAATATATTTAGTACACCCAAAAACTAAACGACTCCAATGTTCGACTTTATAATTAGAAGTAAACTTAACATTTTTGTAGTTCACCAATTTTGTTTTACTATCTTTGAGATTAAGACGTGTTAAGATTATCATGTTTGTGGAAATATTCGTATTATATCTGCAGTTGTTATAAACGTCGGAAAACATGTTGTAATCGCAGGTATAGTCGAGTATTTGTTTGTTTCCATTCGCGTCGACACTACTGTCCGACGCGACAGGTATTGCGAAAATATTTTTGTAATTTAAAGAATTAATCCAAATAAACAAATAAATTCTAACATTTATTTTTGTGGTCTTTTATATTCATCGGTTATAAATAATTTTTTGATAAATAGCTAAGTAGTTTTATTAAATAGCAAGCCTATACATCGAGAATGCAAGCTAAAATCTATTCAAGCAACAGAAGCTTGATTGAAAAATGATTGCGTTTTTGGCACATGTTTAAATATAAAAGTAAACTGCTTTTTATGCCACAGTTAAAAATGTAGCCAGTTTAACTGAAATGAATTACCAAAATATACAATATGGTATATTTAAAGCAATTTGGGTTACATTAGTACATTAGACGCAGCGCTCAGACAATCAAATCGGTTCTAACGAGCGATGTAAGGGTACTCTCATATTATAGACAGTAACCGGATTATCTATCGGTATCGTTTGCACCGGTAGTTATGTAGTTTTTAAGTCACTTAGTAAATCCAATCCAATTAATATAGTCAAGGCAAACATAGCTTTAGTTTAATCTAAGTTACTTAGCAAACGCTGACTGAATTCCGTTATTGATTGCATGCGAACTACTAATTTTGCTTGTTATAAAATATACTTGGCAGTTTTGAAGTTTACTTATATTAGTTAATTAACTATGTGTGATTTTCATAAGTATTCTGTATAAAGTAAATCTTAGAATACTTTTGGATTCGATTGTTAGTTCATTTCAGTACAACCTTGACATTGCATTCGGTTTATACTTGGTACTGTATAAATTACCAATGCTGCACTCAAGGGCCAAGTAGGGCGACTACAGTATAACATCTTGAATCAAGAATATTGATCTTAAATCATATCGGAAACACACAATTGATTAAAATTATTGTTTAATATAAATTTGTAAATAAATTTTATAATAACTTTATATAGTCTCGGCTTTGAACATGCTATATAATTGAAAATAAATTACCCACTAGTATGCTCAAGATCGGGAGATTTGAGTGTAGTAGCTGCTAGTGTAGAAGCTCGTGTGAAGAATTGCACTGTATAATATTACTGGAAAGTAGCAAACTGTTCTAACAATACTTTAGAAATGCAAGTTGCAAGTTTAGTGCCTAAAAATAAACACTTTTGTGGCAAATATATTAAGCCTTCTATTGCAATTATAATGCTACATGCTATCTATGCTATTTGATAAACCGGTTCTGATGGTAAACTATTTTTGGTGTACGGGTAGTACTGTTACTGTAAATCAACAGGCTTAAGTTAGAGTTAATACTGTAATAATACTGTATTTTTATTGATCTTTGTATTATCGAAGTACAATGCTTTAGTGAATTGATATTTTATTCAGAACTAAATTTCGCATTTATTCCATAGTATGTACTAATAAAGTGATTGCTTATACTAATTAAATATTATTATAATTGTGCAGTGTATGATTTTATAAATTAGTAAACAGTGTAATTAAACTAGCAATTTGTATAAAAATTTAATTATGTTTATAACTACTATATCGTAACCAAAAACTGCTTTATTATTGTAGTTTGAAATGTCTGTAATGAAACGAATAGAAAAGTCGCGATTTGTCGGCAAAAACGATGAAGAGTTGGAAGAGTTTACGTGCGGTATATGTCTGTTCAGTGTTCGTCAATCCAGTCGTCACTCAATGCTGTCGACAGACGTATTGCAATGTATTCACGAGTGGCTGACCGACAACACCGACTGTCCCAACGATCGACAACCCCTCAGTTTGAGTGGTTTAAGCCCCGCTTCGAGGCTTGTCATCAATCTATTGAATAATATGCGCGTAAAGTGCGAATACAGCGGCTGTCCAGAGGTCGTGCGCAACGAGGAGTTGGCGAAACATGAGATGAACTGCAAATACAGGCCTCCGATAACTTGCGGCAAATGTCACATCACTTACGCGGCGAATGTCGAACACAATTGCGTCGACGCTCTCAGAGCTGACATTCGCGCGAAAGACTCGGAAAACGCGAAACTGTCGGCACATGTACTGCAGTGTCAGTTCAATCCCGAGGTTGCTATTTAAGTTAACTTTTTAAATTATTTTTAGCTAATTAAATTTTTATCATTAATTTGTTTTTATTAAATTAATTAAGTCATAAAGTTTAAAATTTCTGCTATAAGTAGAAGTATAGCAAATTTTGTACAGTACAGTCTATCCCGTTAATAACGGAACTCTCGGTGCGTCAATTTTCTGTCCGTTATATCCGGTTTTCCGTTATTAACGGGTAATTTACATTGTAATTAAGCTGTCCGTGCTTTAAAATGTAACCCGGTATATCCGGTTTTCCGTTATATCCGATTACGTTATATCCGGGATAGACTGTATAATCCTTATTATTAAATACAACTTTTTGTACAATATTCTATATAAATTCGTAATTTTTAAATAATAATATATGATTTTTGTACAGTTTAGTTATTTTGTTACGTTTAATTAAGTTTAATCTTGTATATTTTTGATAATTTATTTGATTTAATAAATATGAATTTCACAGCGTATGTGGCAAACGATACGAATGGCTCCGAATCGCATCAATGGCTATCGAATACTGCACCAACAGAATCTGGAGAACAGAGAACGCAATCATATAATCAATTTATGCAAAGCGTCGCTCAAGAATTCGATGACTACCTCTCGATCTGCAACGATCTCTCCGAAACAAAGCGCCGAAATTCGAGACCAAAGATATTGCACTCATTTCCGGCTTATATTCGATTGACTGATCCGGCGATCGGTTGTGTTTGATATGAATGCGAAAACTTTTCTCATCAAACAATGTCTTTCTTTCTGTTTTTAAAATAACATCATAAAATGTTTCATGGCAATTTTTGTGACAAATTCCATTGCAATACTGTTGGTAGTTGTCAGTGTCATAAAATTGCACATCTTCATTCACTGTTACATTGCATAATAGATTAGCTGAGTTAGTATGGTAATAATAAACTATTTTTGTATATTTCTTCTTGCTAATTAATATTTCAACAGTACTATTATCAATTTCATGGTTATACGACTTTGTAATAAAATATAAAATACACACAAAAATTACATTTAAATTATTAAAATGTTTAAAGGTGACACTCATAATAATGTGTAGTCGCGGATCGTTTTTAATTGCTATACAAGTCAAAGCCATATAGACCAGTCCTCTTAAAGAATGAAGCCGAACGCTTTTTATTCAAGTTTATTAGCAAACACATTAATTAATGCAGTATAAAAATTTCAGTAAAAAATGATTAAAGTTTATATACTCTTATTTAAAACTGTATTGAATTTAAGTATGAATTTTAACTTAATGTATAAACTAATCAAGTTTATACATTATAGAAAATAACTCCTATTTGATGAAATTTTAAATAAAGAAAATGTCTGTGCTGTCGCGGTGCATTTGTATCAAAATTTACATGCTCACAGGCGATATTCCATTTGCTTATGTTTGAACATTGTAAATTTGATTTGATGTGCGTCTCAATTTCTCTGTAATTGTCAAACTTGCGAATCGCCTTATAGAACAACTCGACAATATCTTGAATTAATTTGCCAGGAATGTTAAGGCGATAAAGTACATCATACCTTTCACCTAGATTACATGCTTTTTGTATTGATTTCAGCATGTCCTAAATTTAATAAAAATCGATTAATTCTGTCATTTAATATAACATTGTATGCTATATAAATAGTAACAAATATAACACAAAAAGCAATATATTGCAATTATTAGTATTGTAAAAATGCGCTGTACATATTGCCTAGCAAAAACTAAATTTGAACCATATCTGCTTATTTGCCACACACTTGTATTTTTGTTAAATTTAGCTAGTCTGAAATAACTATGTGTACATTACTGATTTAATACCTAATTAGCCAGTACATTAATAGTTATATTTTATTGAGATATTTTTATCCATGTTAAGTTTATATAATTACTAACATTATATATTTTATATAAATTATAGTTTTATTTGTTATTTATATTAGATTATTATTAAACATAAATAGATTTCTTACCAGTTTAAATTCTAATTTAGATACTTTATGAATAGAAATATCTAGGTCTTTTTTTAGTTTTTCCAA
This sequence comes from Metabelba pulverosa, assembly GCA_034697605.1. Lineage (NCBI taxonomy): Eukaryota > Metazoa > Arthropoda > Arachnida > Sarcoptiformes > Damaeidae > Metabelba > Metabelba pulverosa. The sequence goes on from JAQIXC010001922.1 coordinate 4,949, forward strand.
TTGATAATTTTTTAGTTTAATTTCCAAATTATAATCACAACAAACAACATGCTTTAATAGATCGGCAATTGGTCCGAACGCGGTGCAGCCATTCAAAGCAAATATGCATTTATTGCCAAGATTAATTTCTTCAAAATTTTTCGACAATTCTTCAATTTGTGTTGCTTTGGTTTCATTGTCGCGCATCAGAGCGTCGACGCAATTGTGTTCGACATTCGTCGCATAAGTAATACGACATTTCTCGCACTCTATAGGAGGACTGAATTTACAACTCATCTCATGTTTCACTAAATCCTCTCTTCGTATTACTTCCGGACAGCCGTTTGAGTTATATTTGCATATTATGCTCATATTCTGCAGCAAATTGTATACAAATCTCGGCGCAGGCATTAGACTACGTCTGTCGAGCGGTTGCCGATCGTTGGGACAGTCGGTGTTGTCGGTCAGCCACTCGTGAATACATTGTTCGCAATACGTCTGTCGACAGCATTGAGTGACGACTGGATTGACGAACACTTCCAGACATATGCCGCACGTAAACTCATTTAAGTCGGCTTCCGTGATGCCCACAAACCGTGATTTATTCATTTTTAAAAATTGATTGCGATCAAAAAATATATTATATATTTAACACTTTATTTTATTTGCTTAACTTATTTATTATGTGTTAATATACAATAGTACTTGTTTTAATATGTCAGCATTAAATAATTTTATCAGTCAACTCGAAATGAAAATTGATAAGGTAACTAAGTGACTTATATTTTTATTACAATATCAAAATATTTATATTTTATAATAAATAATATATTGAACATAACTGTAAAAGAGCATACTGATATAAGGTAAATGATATTTATTTATTATTTTATTAATAACATACGGCTGTTTGTAGACATGAATTGGTAATCAAACATACATTTTATTAAAACATATCTTACAAATGGCAAATACAATGTCGTAAAAACATAATATGTCCACAGTGCACACAATTCTAATTTAACTACTAAAGTATGATATTTTAGTTTACAATCATTTTATACTTGTTGATAGTTATGTATTGAAACTCTAGAAAATTGTTTTATAAGCAATACAGGAAAAAAACATAACTAGAAATAACATTAATCAAATAGCAATGGTAATTTCTAGAAATAAATAATTAAAAAGTACTGTACAAAGTTTATAATAACTTATCATTGATGCACATTTCAGATAATTTTTAAGAAGAATGCTATCGTTATTGATGTAAAATTAATCAAAATTTGTAATAATTCTTAAAAACTATTCTTATATATCATTTACTTAATCAAAATTTTTACCATTCCTATACTGAGTTTAAAATTTGAAACAAATTACTAACTTTTACTATTTTTCCGTAGAAAAATGTAACTTGCTAATTAATAGTCAAAAACAATGATAAACAAGCATGTTTTAATAAAGTTCAATATCAATTAAAAAGTATTTTAACGTAAATAAACGAGTTCAAATCTTATATTTTAATTTTTGTTATAACTCAACTCACCTTTAACTGTAATCATATTTATGAATTAATTATTTCGTTTTAAAACAGACTATAAAATATGCAAGTATAAATGGCACAATTGTGCCAAAGTGTGCACAACTGATAATAACAATTATTGTATAACATTTATGTCTCTACAATAATATAAAATATTTTGAATATTTCTTTTTATACAACAATTAATACTAGTAATATACAAGTTAAATTATTACCAAATAAAATTGTAAATTTACGATTTATATAAATATATTTAATTAATAAATTAATGTTCACAAATATTTCATGTATATTTTATGAATAAATTATTTGCTCACTAAAGATGATCGAAACGATATAATAATAATTGCAAATAATTCCGAAAATATTTTTATTTTAGAAAATAAATTTCAAATAAATTGCAAAAAAATCCGTTCCAGACATCCCTAACCAGAGGCCCAACAAAGAGCCGAAACTCGAGACCAAAGATATGAAACTCATTTCCGGCGAGTATTCGATTAATAGGTTAGGCAATCGGTTTCGTTTGATTAGCACCCGAAACGAGTTTTTACCATGCAAATTATTTCGCTCCTTGTCTATTTTAACTTTGTAAAATATTTGAGAACATGATTTTGGACAGACTTTTATACAATTAGTTACAAACGAATTACTGATAAATCTTCGATTAATTTTCAAATTAGCATGCTTAAGTATGCTATCTGTGCATATCGTATCGGTGGACACATTTGTGCAATAGTCTTTGCGAATTACTCGAAATAGTGAATACGGAATACAATTTGTTTGCAATTTATTCTTCAGGTATGAGATAACGCATTGATTTATACAGTCAAAGCGCGTTTTTCGATACAAATTCTTATCGTTTAAATCATATTTACGACAATTGTGTTTATACGGCGCCGGCAATAGGCGCTGAGATATTACATTGAATTGAATGCGCGTTTCAAACCCAAAATCAACCATAAAATAATCTTTGTAATCTAAATCATCAATCATATATGGTGAAGAAATCCGCATTCTATTATATCCATTACCCGATTGAAATATGTTAAATGGAACACTATACACTATATATATTGAATAAATGCAAAATCGATATTCCAAACCAAATGCCTAATAAACCGCTAAAATCCGATAAAAACGATATTATTGTCATTGCAGGCAAATGCTCGATGTTAAATTCCTTTATGGCAAATTGAAATAAATCTATTCTAGGCGCATTATTTGATTCCATACCTTGTTCAATATTAAACACGCTATTTATACAGTTACTTTTGCATTTATTATTGCATATATTAACTAATTTTGTTAATTTTGCTTTGTTCGAAAAATTACTCTTTGAACAAAACTTTGTTTCATTTATTGCATATAAATAATTAGAAATTAATAAAATATTTCGAATTTTGTTAAAACAAATTAAATCAAAATTATTTACGTAATTAATAATACAATTGTTGATACAATCGGTTCTCGTATTCGTATGACTATAGCCGTCGTCCGACGCATACGAACGACAATTGCTTTCATACGGCGGCGGCAATAGTCGCGTCTCCGTTGAGGTATACTTAAGTACATTATATTTTTCCAAAATTAATTCGATGTAATTTGGATTATTGAAAACATTTGGAAAGTCATTGTTTAAATGAGAAAACAATAATATTTTTGTTTTTGAATTTGATTGATATTTATGGGAAATATAGTTATTTATATTTTTGCCAATTAAACTTATCACGTAGTAAATATATTTAACTTTTACTAAATTATTTTGAAACATCGTGTTACACTTAAAGAAATTATTATTAATTGCAGCTACAGAATCGACAGTAGATGTAGGATGATAATTTATGATAAAATTAAAGTGGATTCTTGAAACAAGATGATTGATTAATTGGTGCATGGATATATTGAGTGTTTTACTGAAATGTAACATTTGTTGAAAATATGTCAAAAAATCGTGTGATTTAGCATGTTAATATCATTGTTTGTAAGATTAAAATAGTTGTCAATAAGTTGAGTAAATAACAGCTGATATTTCGGATACCATTTAGCATATGAATGGAATGCAAGCGATGTATGCATTGGATAACAAACTGTAATCGCCGGCCTTTTATGTGCTTTTCTTACGTCAAACGTTGTGTTGACTATTGTTTTATACGACATGAGCTCAATAATTAGTTCTGTTGTTTGATAAGTATATATTATTAATGGCACTAAATAGTAACTTGTTTTTCGTAAATGCATATTGTTAGTTAATTAGAATTTAGTTAAAACTTTAATAATTTATTTGTTCTAATAGATTAGTTATATTTAAACAGATAACTTATGAGTTTATTTTATTTAGTATTTCTATTGTACTGTATTGTACGTAAGATAACAATACGTATTGTAAAAAATTGTTTATACCTCTATGCGGTTTTGAAAAATATATTGCTATACTTATTAATAAATGAAACTGTCTAAAAATAATTATTACAAAACTTTACATAATAGTACCGCGTAATAGTATTTTTATGCATATAAGTAATTTAAATAATATATTTGATTATTATATAAGGTTATTATAAAAAAATTTAATATTTATGAAAGTAATAATTTATTTAGTATTTACAAAATTATTCTATTTTTTTTGTTGCATAAACAATTTTATTTATTATTTAATTATATATTTAATTAATAAAGAAATAAATGTACATTTATAAATATTATTTTAATTGTTAAAAAGTATTAAATTCGATATTTATAATAATTAAAATCCTGCGTTTTTTAAATATTTCACAATAATAAATAAATACCAACATATATTTTTGTGCTATTTTATATTTATCTGTTATAAAATATGCTTTTAAGAAATAGCTGAACAATTTTATTAATTGCTGAATAATTAGCAAGCGTATACACCGAAAATGCAAGCCACAATTTAACCAAGCCACATAATCTTGATGTAAATATCGCAGTTTAAGGTTTGTGGCATGTGCTTAAATATAATATCAAATTGTTTGTTGTCCAACAGTCGAAAATGTACAATTAAGCCAGTTTAAATAAAATGAGTTACCAAAATCGATATTTGGTGCTTGTTTAAATATATAATTAATGCTAAAGCAATTGGATTAAATTTTTAATTGCATTCTTGTTTAATTTTAATATAGTAACGTATTATTATTATTTCATTGCAAAAAATTTCAAAGTTTATTAATTATTATGTTTATCAAAATAATTAATATTATGGATAATTGAAATAGATTTACATTAAAATTACATGGTAACTAACTGTTAAATGAATAAGAACCAAGTCTATAATTTATAATATTGTAAACCAAGTTTAGATTCATTTTATAAATTGGTATTTATTGCGAAAAATGTCACAATTATGTACACATTTCGGGGTTCGCTGTAATCGCGTCCATTGGGTTGTCGTCCGAATGTCTTGTTTTCAAACGTCGATTAAAAGTCGATTTACGAGCGAATCGTTGCTTACAATCGCTTTCACTTCAAACGAATGCGTCGACTGACGTATGACTGCGTTTGTGTTGACTCAGATTCGATTGCGTTTTGAATGCTTTTCCGCAGTCGTGGCGATCGCAGCGATAGTCGCGTCGACTCGAGTAAACGTTCTTCAGATGTGCAGTCAATTGCTGTTTCATTTTGAAGCGTTTATCGCATTCGTTGTAATCGCACACAAAGTGGCGTTCGTTCGAGTGGTTTGTCTTCAAATGTCGGTTCAGATTCGACTTATCGACGAATCGTCGCTTACAGTCCGATTGATTGCATTCGAATGGGTTGATGACATATGAGTGCGTTTATGTCGACTCAAATGCGATCGCGTTTTGAATGTCTTTCCGCAGTCGCGATAATCGCATCGATAGTCGCGTCGATCCGAGTGAACGCGCGTCTTATGTGCAGTCAATTGCTGTTTCGTTTTGAAGCGTTTATCGCATTCGCTGTAATCGCAACCGAATGCGCGTTCAGTCGAATGCAATCCAATGTAATGCTTAAGAACTCGTTTTAATTCAAACTCAAAACGCGTGTCAATACATGTAATCCACATAAAGTGTTACGAAATATTGCAAATAAAACCTCTTTTCATAACTCAAATAACAGTTTACTGGAAAACTGTGTCTAAACTCAACGCCAATTATGTCAATCCCTTCGCACTATTACTATACAGTTGTTGTGAATTATAAATAACACGAATTCGAGTCGAACGTAAACTCTGGTTATCGACGCCTGAGTTGAGTCCGTATTGTCGGCAATGCCTTCACTGCTGTACCGCTTATGACGTGTTTTGGCTCTAAAATGGTTTCGATTCACGCATTCAGTCTAACCATTGGGTAATCGGCGCAGACCTACAGCACCAGTACTACGAACTCAGTAGACACTACATTAGCCGTCGGCGTAAACGAACGGATAATTCAAACACACATTGCGTTTACGTAACACCAGTGCCGACACCCGCACTACACGTGCTATTGAAGCAAAAGGTAATCGATTTGTAATAAATTGCGGTTTTACTCGCAGATAAGCCATACCTTTCGGCATTGTCTGAGACTCAGACTCTGAGTTGACATTTGGAACCCATAGTCAGATCGGTTTGGTATTGAAAACCCGAGTAGTTATGGCCAGGGATTCGATAATCGGAGCGAAAGTGTAATCGTTTTGAATGAAAGCATTGATTGAATGAATCGATCGATCGGTTCGTCAATGACTGCGAACTGCGATCTAATGATTAGATTTGCGATTAAAGCGAATCACGCGTTGAGAACACAATATGCCTATCGCTGTCGTTATTGTGTTGGCCGAGGACTTGCCGGCCGGTTGTGCTTCGCTTACCGGTGCGATCGTCAGAGACTAAACCTTTGGCGGTGTTTCTGCCGCCGTTGCAGAGACAGCGGTCGCACCGATTGAAAGACCGGTATTAATGGTGCGGACGCAGCGTTCGGGCAATCAAATCGGTGATAGCGCGCGATGTAAGGGCAGGACATCCGGTGCTCTCACATTACAGACAGTAACCGGTTTAGCTGTCGGAACCGTTTGCACCGGTAGTTATGTAGTTATTGTCGACGCGTTTGTGCGAATGCCGAGAGAACAGGGAATGTTGAGCTACTGGCGCTGCAATGGGACGAAAGTCATGCACTACTAACCCACTCAGGCATTTAGTTTTGCGCTCAAATACCGCTTCGAAACGACAGTCACTCGTGCGGTCGATAATCAATAAAGTTTATCAATAAATTGTGCAGTGTATTGTACAATATTTATTTAATGAAACTTATATGAATTATGTAAAAAAGTTGTTTGATGATTACAATTTTGTATACTGATTATTTTATAACCAAATACTCGCTATATTGATAAACTACATTTTGTCAATGTAAATAAGTCTTTTGTATACTGTTAGTTTAAAATCTAAGTTACTTAGCAAACGCTGACTGAATTGAGTTATTGATTTCATACGAACTACTAATTTTGTTTATTATAAAATATACTTGGCAATATTGTGAAATTTACTTATATTAGTTAATTATCTAGATGTGATTTTCATAACTATATAAAATAAATCTTAGAATACTTTTGGATTCGATTGTTAGTTCATTTCAGTACAACATTGATATTGCATTCGGTTTATACTTGGTACTGTTGCTGCACTCAAGGACCAAGTAGGGCGACTACAGTATTACATCTTGAATCAAGATTATTGATATTAAATTATATCGGTAACACACAATTGATTAAAATTATTGTTTAATATAAAATTGTAAATAAATTTTATAATAACTTTATAGTCTCTGCTTTGAACATGCTAAATAATTGAAAATTAATTACCCATTAGTATGCTCAAGATCGGGAGATTTTAGTGTAGTAACTGCTAGTGTAGAAGCTCGTGTGAAGAATTGCACTGTATAATATTACTGGCATGTAAGGAATTGTTCTAACAATACTTTAGAAATGCAAGTTGCAACTTGCAAGTTTAGTGCCTAAAAATAAACACTTTTGTGGCAAATATATTAAGCCATTTACTGCAACCGTAATGCTACATGCTATCTATGCTATTTGATAAACCGGTTCTGGTGGTAAACTATTTTTGGTGTAGT
>JAQIXC010001923.1:0-12547 GCA_034697605.1 Metabelba pulverosa
GTGAGATAGGGCGCCGACTCCTTGCCCTCACTTAACGCCTCGTTCTTCGCGGCGATGAGTGCATCGCAAAAGTCACGGGTAATGTCGGGCGAGTAGTCCGCGTAATGAGCGGACAGTTTGCTTCGCATAAGTTCGATCATATGTTTAAACCCAGCCATCCCTATAGCAATCTTCTTTTTATCAAGTATGCGAAATATCACAGAGAACTGCCATAGTATTGCACGCGCGCCCACTTCTCGCGCCCTATCCTTAATCTCATATTTGATTTGTTTATATTCCGGGTCTTCGAGGGAATAGCTATTTATAAAATTAAAAAAATTAATTAAAATTATATATAAATTATTATCTAATTTACTATATATCAAGAAAATTATATAAATGTTTATTATAATGATGTTATTTGTTAAATGTAAAAATTATTTCTAAGCACACCGTTTGCCGAAAGCACTCGTCGCGAGTATATTGAGAAACATATGATAGATGTAGTCGAACGGTACGAACGGCCGGTCGAGGCCTTCGTTCGCTATAATTGTTTTGATGCTATCGTCGACGCAATCGGTCGCTACGGTCACCAGTTTATCGCCAATCGAATATTTTCTAAACAAACATTAAAATAATTTGTTAAAAATAATTAGTAATAAATAAAAAAAATAATTTTAAAAAATAATCATGCGAAACATACTGAACAGCGGAATGCGCGACACGACGCAGCGCTTCCCACTCATGCCCGTAGTCGGCCATTACGATGTCCGTGCAATTCAGTTTACGCATTAACTCCACTAAATATTCATGTAACAAACATAATTTAAAATATTGTTTAATTTATATAAATAGTTTATACATACGTGAAAATAGGTCTGGCCGACCAGCAAGATCATTTTTGCGAAAAATGTCCCGGGCGATGTCGATGTCGGTGATAATTATCGACGGCTGGTGACCCATCCATAGCGTGAATACCGGCCCGTATTTGGCGCCGATCTCTCGGATCACGGAATCGAAATGCGTTTTTGTACGAAATGCTATTTTAAAATATACAGTGTTAAATCAAACATACAGTATATCCAGGTAAATTAAAATTAAATATATACATAAGATATTGCCGAGCACCGGCAGAGGAAACGGGCCGGGAGGTAGCGAATAAACTTTAACGTAAAATTTTGCCAATTTATACACGATTAACCCTAATATTAAACTTATAATTGCCGTTTTTATATCGCCAAATAATGCACTTGCTAATATCGACATTTTAGTCTAATTAATATTCACTTTTTTAATATTTAAATTTAGTCAAAATATTAACTGTATAAAAATTACTGATTTACATTACTATTTATACCCTAGACATTTGGTTATATCTTTAAGTAATATGTGATATCGTTTTTATCATGTTTATATAGTGTGTACTACGATTAGTACGAAATGTACCAAATGTACGATGTAGAAATTATATGATGAATACATAAACATAATTATTACTGTATCAATGTACTATCGATAGTACAACATTATATAAATCAAATGCTGCATTGTTATTATTATAGATAGTTTCATAATCAGCAGTAAATATTAACAATTTATATATTTATTAATAAAATAATTTTTATTACAAACTAAATTTAATGCCATTTATTTGTTAGATATATTTATTTTGATAATTTACATAGCTATTATTTTTATATTAAAAAAATTATTTGTATATATTTTATTACGAAATTACATATTATTTTTATGATTAAAACTAATATTAAAATTTTTTTAAATTATGATAATTTTAATAAAGTATTTTAATATTTTTAAATTATTAATTCTGTATTATTTGTTTAATAATGGTAAAATTAGAAACAAGTTAGAAAATGTTTTTAGGGATTAGAATTAAATGCGGATTAAACTAGACTCTTAGTTTAACCTATTTATTCATCATAAAATCAACTCATATCACTTTTCGACCATATATATTAAACATAATTATTTAGTTATTAATACATAAATATAGAATACTAATAAATTATTATTATATATTAACAGTATACTCACAAGTAACTTGGTAGAAAATTTAGAAATAGTGATTGCAAAATTTGTTAATGTTGTTTAAAAATTATTATGTTTTTATGTAATATTAAGTGTAATGACTAAATGTATATAAATAATTTGCAAAATTATTTTATTTTATTTTAATTATATTTATTTAATGAAATACATATGCATTTCAATCTGTAGTATAAAATAATATACCCCAAATATTACTATCAAGTTATTTTTATCAATATGATTAATAGAACAAGGTTAATCTCTACTTGAGAGTAAATACTATAAAACAAATATTTTGTTAATGTTTGACCCATACTAAATACAAAAATGCCTAGATAAACTAGTTAAATGACTAAGTTAGTTAAACTACTCAATAGCAAGTTTAAAACAAACTGTAAACTTTGTTCATAACTTTATAGAATGTAAAATAATAATAGTTAATAATAGTAACAGTTTAGAGGACAAACAAACGAGTTTGAACTTTAAATTGTATCATATTAATATTTTTTCAACCAATACGTGACTAACAAGCCATTGAATTAATAACAATTAAAATTATTACTAAATTAGTAAAAACATATTTTAATGCTTGTTTTGACGTATTGGTGAAATAAGTAACATTATAGCAACAGTATAAACTAAACAAAATGTGCGAATTTGATCGTAGCAAATTGTTTCGGAAAATCATGGAAAGCTACATGTGCTTTTACGAGAGCTGCGAATACGCGACGAAAATATTCGCAAACATCCGAAAACATCTATTGAGTCATAGATGCGCGAAGACATTTGACTGCGATTGGGCCGAATGTAGCAAGTCGTTTCGGCAGAAGGCGAATCTAATCCGGCACAAGTGCACAGTTCATCTCAAAGAGCGCAAGTTCGTGTGCACGCGCCGCGGCTGCAACCGCCGATTTAGTACCAAGTTCACTTTGGTTAAGCATCTTGGTAAACATGCAAGAAAAAAGTATAAATAAATGTTTTTCTACTTCTGTGTTAATGTAGATGTCGTATGGAATTGTTTAAACATGTAAAAAAACATTTTCATTTCTTCTATCATGTGCAAATTATATTATGAATCATTTTGTTAATTATAATTTATGATTAACAATATTTCATTTTCACTATTGTTTTAATAAGTAATATTATATTAGTTTCAGTACTTAATTTTACAAATCTATTTTTTTCTTAATTTTGAAATGCTCTATTAAACAACAATAAATATTTTATATAATTTGTAACATGTTAATAAATAATCATTTTATAAAGTATAAAAATTTTATTAATTATAATTATTTATGTTTTATTCTGAATACAATTTTTTAACTAGAATAAGTGCAGCATAACTTCATTTATATGCTTAATTATTTTAAATCGTATATTCAACAACAAATATAGACATTATACAGTACGTTTAAATATTTTTAGCAAGACATTTTTTTGAAACAAATTTTATACTCTTTTGGATTAATTTCAAATATATTCGGGTCGGGTTCTAAGCCCTGGTGTGAGTGGAGAACGAGATCGTAGTCTCGGCTCGACTGCAGAAATCGGACCAAAACGAGGAATAAGTCGGCGATCGCTAACTTCTCGCCCAAACACACGCGTCGGCCGACGCCGAACGGTATGAATGCCTTTGGCTTTGTTGTCATGTATTTGCCGTTTTCCAGAAATCTATCTGGGTTAAATTTGTCGCCATTCTTCCAGTGCTGTTCATCTGTCAACACCATTCCCTGATAAACAGCTACTAATTGTCCCTCAGATACATCATATTTATCTAAATAAAAATTTAAACATATTATTTATTAAATAACTTATTATACTATAAATATATTTTTTAGCAATAATAAGAATAATAATATAAATAAAAACCGATTTTTGTGTCGACGACCGCCTTATGCGGAACACCCGACGGAACGACATTACGTAAGCGCAACGTCTCGGCGATAAACGCCATCACATAATGGCAACGATTGCGGTCGTCATGAGTGGGCATTCGGTCGCCGATTACGCTATCGATCTCTTCGCGCAGTCGGCGCTGACACTCGGGATAGTAAGTCAACATCAATAGCGCCCAACGGAACGTCATCTGCGATGTGTCGGTGCCGGCGAGGAATAGATCCAATACTGCCATTCCTAGGTTAGCATCCGTTAGATAGGGCGCCGACTCCTTGCCCTCACTTAACGCCTCGTTCTTCGCGGCAATGAGTGCATCGCAAAAGTCGCGCTCAATATCGGGCGAGTAGTCCGCGTAATGAGCGGACAGCTTATTTTGTAAAAGTAGCATGATATCTTTAAAACCTTGTCGAAAATTATTGAAACCCTTTCTATCTATCCATTGAAATATTGGCGATATTTGCCATAAGATTATACGCGAACCGAGTTCTCGATTCTTGTCTTTAATCTCATATTTGATTTGTTTATATTCCGGGTTATCGAGTGAATAACTGGATAGTAATTGAAATTTATGCTTGTTTAAAACTAAATTAATAATAATGTTTAATTAAAAACATGGTTAAAATACCAGTAAACTATACCTTTTGCCGAAACCACTCGTCGCGAGTATATTGAGAAACATATGATAGATGTAGTCGAACGGCACAAACGGCCGGTCGAGGCCTTCGTTGGCCAGAATTGTTTTGATACTATTATCGACGCAATCGCTCGAAACGGTCATCAGTTTATCGCTAACCGAATATTTTCTAAACAATAATACAAAATAAATAATTTTTAAAATAATAACATAATATTAAAAATAATCATGGTAAACATACTGAACAGCTGAATGCGCGACCCGTCGGAGCGCTTCCCACTCATGGCCGTAATCGGCCATCACTATGTCCGTACAGTTTAAACTTTTCATTAATTCGGCTATACGTTTGCAAAAAAAAAACAGCATGGTTATGTTAAATTTAACAAAATGCACATGACGATGAAATGTTATTTTTGCAAATTAGCATTTACTTGTAAATAAAGACGGTCGACCAGCAAGATCATTTTTGCGAAACAAGTCGCGCGCGGTGTCGATGTCGGTGACGAATACCGTTGGCTGCGGACCCATCCATAGCGTGAATATCGGGCCGTATTTGGCGCCAAAATCTCGGAATACAGTATCGAAATGTTTTTGCCCGCGAAATGCTAATTATATCATGCACAATATTGCAAATTATTTTTTACATAGTATAGCAAACATAGCACATTAAATATTACTCACATAAAATATTGCCGAGCACCGGCAGAGGCAACGGGCCGGGAGGTAGGTAATATACCCTGACATAGAATTTTGCCAATTTATACACAATAAAGCCCAAGATTATACTAATAATTGTTGTCCGTATATCGGTTAATATAAACGTAATTATACTTGTTACTATTGACATTTTAATACATTAATTTAATTTTTTTAATGACATTAAATATGATATGATATGAGCATTTAACGGAGATATTTTATACTGTATAAATATTAATACAAAGGAGCGCTATTTATACGGTATTAACTTAGAAATGTTATCAATCTATTACATTATCATTCAGCACTTGTGCAATGTTCATATTTAATCTCAATGTTATTTGTCCCAAATGTACTGTCCCAAATGTACCAATAGATAATACTTATTTTTAAATATCCAGTATAATTATAGTTATCTAACTTAATGAATGAAATATTGACAAGTATATCTTTTTGCATATCTGTAGTAATGTTTTTATTTAATTTACTACACATCTACTTTTATAGCAATATAATTTATAGTATAGTAATATACATGCTATTGTTAATGTATTAATAAATATGAAATTATATGTACATGAACACTCAATGTATTAAAAAAAATAAAATTCAACTAAATGTTTGTGAAATATTTTCTATTTTATTAATTATAAACATCATATAAAATTTAATAAACAGTTTAATGCGAATCTTAATTTTATCAAGTTTAATTTGAAATAATAATTTAAATTATATTCAGTAAACTTTCTGTTATACCGTTGCCGGTACAGTAACTTATGTTCGTTTAATCCTCAAATCTAATCCACAAATATCATGCTAATCCGGTAAAGCATAGTTTATAAACCGGTTTTCAATCCTTTGTTCTCAACGCATATTTATACCGACACAAACTTGAGCCAACATTTAAACATGTTTCAAACGCTCCTTCGCTAATCAGCATTTAAGCATTAAACAATTTTTCTTAATTGAAGCAATATTATTTAGTTTCTTATATCTTACTGTTTTTCAACGCATTTTAATTTCTAATTAAATTAATTATTAGTAGTTTATAGTGTAATAAATTATACTGTGTAATTATGTGCGAATTCGACCGCAACAAGTTGTTTCGAAAAGCGCATGATAACTACGTGTGCTATTACGCAAACTGCGATTATACGACACACTTCTACGCATATATGCGCCGACATCTGGTCCGACATACGGATGGCCTGAAGTGCGATTGGCCCGACTGTGGCCTGTATTTCACGCTGAAGTCGAGCCTCGAGCGGCACCGGAAGGTAGTTCATCTAAATGTGCAAAACTTCGCGTGCGATTGGAAGGGCTGTAACCGGCGATTTGGTATCAAGTATAATTTGCTCGTTCATCAATACAGACATTCATTGGAACACGTTAAACAGTGTAAAAAATGCGCTTGAAATTAATGCTTGTCATTTTATTTATTCTATACTGTAATTATTATATGCTGTATTAATGATGCTAATTTGAGTAATTTGGTATTTTAAATTAATAAATAATATTTTGCAATTTAATCCAATTTTTTTCTATTAAACAAATTAAATATGAGTGTTAAATTACAATTTAATTAATTGGTTAATTTTTATTAAATTAAGCACAAAATACTTGTAATATTTGATGGTGCAGGAACGTTTAATCCTCAAATCTAATCCACAAATATCATGCTAATCCTGTAAAGCATAATTTATAAACCGGTTTTCAATCCTTTGTTCTCAACGCATATTTATGCCAACACAAACTTGAGCCAACATTTGAACATGTTTCAAACGCTCATTCGTTAATCAGCATTTAAGCATCAAAAAATTTCTCCTAATTAAAGAAATATTTTAAACGCATCTAGTTTCTTATATCTTACTGTTTTACAGTGCATTTTAATTTCTAATTAAAATAATTATTAGTAGTTAATAGTGCAATAAATTATACTGTGTAATTATGTGTGAATTTGACCGCGCTAAGTTGTTTCGAAAAGCGCATGATAACTACGTGTGCTATTACGCGAACTGCGATTATACGACACGATTCTACGCATATATGCGCCGACATCTGGTCCGACATACGGATGGCCTGACATGCGATTGGCCGGACTGTGGCATGAATTTTACGTCGAAGGCAAACCTCATTCGGCACCGAAATGTCGTTCACCTGAAAGTGCGAAACTTCGCGTGCGATTGGAAGGACTGCGTTCGGCGATTTGGTAACAAGCACGATCTGCTCGTTCATCAGTACAGACATTCAGTGAAACAGTTTAAAAAGTGTAAATAATGCTCTCGAAATTAATGCTTGTCATTTTATTTATGCTACCTGTAGAAGCTTTAAACATTGTAATGTTACTGCTATCATTGTTTCTATTTCTTATTAAACTGTGTAATATTTGTAACGTATTTTATCTTTTAATATTGTAATTATTTTAAACTGTATAAAATAAGTTAATTCTGTGTTTATACATTTTAAATTAATAAATATTTTGCAATTTAGTGCAATTTTTACTATTAAACAAATTAAATATGAGTGTTAAATTAAATTACAAGCACAAAATACTTGTAACATTTAATTGACAAATATACAAGTTAATTACTTTAATTCATATATGACATTTATTTCTACTTTAATTAAATAATTAAATGTGCACAATTTCAACTAAAACATTTAATTTAGTAACATTACTATTTTTTATAAAGTTAGAGCCAGTTTATATTGATGCTTGATTGATTTTAGTTATGTTATATTGTTATTTTAAAATTTTTATATTGTAAGTTTGCATATAAAAACTTCTGTACAACTTATTACAATAGTGTTTATAACAATATGCTTTTAATCTTTCATATCTAAAACTATAGCAATAATATCTATTGCACATTAAAATTAAATATTTGCTAATAATTATCAATGCATTATTTAATTTACAAAAACAGTAAGACCATTAACCTGTCTAGCTATTTATTTTTGCTATGTAATAGATTAAAACTTGACAGATTTTGAAACTATTTAGAGTTATTAGCATGTTTTTGCTTGATACAAATTTTAAACTCTTTCGGATTTAGAAAACCCGGTTCATTCGGTTCGGGTTCGAAGCCGTTGTGTGAGTGGAGAACGAGATCGTAGTCTCGGCTCGACTGCAGAAATCGGACCAAAACGAGGAATAAGTCGGCGATCGCTAACTTCTCGCCCAAACACACGCGTCGGCCGACGCCGAACGGTATGAATGCTTTTGGTTTAGTCTTTACGTATTCGCCGTTTTCCAAAAATCTATCTGGCTTAAATTCGTCCGGATTTGCCCAATTGTTTTGATTTCTTAATAGAATGCCCTGGTATGCAAAAACGCCGGTTCCCTCAGGTATTGTATGGTCGCCTTAAAACATACATAATAATGTATAAACATTTAGTTTAATAATAAAATTTATACAGTATATAAATACCTATTTTACTGGTAACCACCGTCTTATGGAATAGGCCGGAGGGTATGATATTGCGGAACCGGAGTGTCTCGGCTATGAATGCCATCACATAATGGCAACGATTGCGGTCGTCATGAGTGGGCATTCGGTCGCCGATTACGCTATCGATCTCTTCGCGCAGTCGGCGCTGCACTGATGGGTAGTACGTCATCAGTAATAGCATCCATCGGAACGTATACTGCGATGTGTCGGTGCCGGCGAAGAACAGGTCGAGTAGAGCGCCGCTCAGATTCTTATCTGTCAGATATGGCGCCGACTCCTTGCCCTCACTTAACGCCTCGTTCTTCGCGGCGATGAGTGCATCGCAAAGGTCGCGCTCAATATCGGGCAAATAGCTTGTATAATGGCTTTTCAATTTGTGCAGGATCAAATCCATCACTTCATAGATAGATTCCTTATGCTTGGCAACCATTTTCTTGTCGAGCCATACGAATAACGGCGACACTTGCCAAAGCAATAGCCGGGCGCCGATCTCCTTGGGCAAATCGCTCATTAAGCGTTTTATTATCTTATATTCCGCGTTGTCAGATGTGTAGCTAGATGAATTATTTAGTATTTAATCAAAATATATATTTTGAATATATAATGTAATAAAATAAAAATTTTAATATTTAAACTTGATGAACATGGAGCAAGATTTATTTACACAGTTATTACAGTTAATTTTGGAAAAATAGCTAGCTAACATATTATATAGTGCATATGGAAGTTGTTTAAAATAATTATTAAATAGATTATTAAATATTAAAAGCAAAGTTGTACTTTATACATCAACTAGCACTAAACTATCAATTAGTATGTATACAAAATACTACAATATAATTTATGCTTCATTGCCAATATAATTTATAAATTAAGAATATGCATATAAAAATAAATAAATAAAAGTTATTGTAATTAACAAACCGTTTGTCGAAAGCACTCGTCGCGAGTATATTAAGAAACAGCTGATGGCAGTAGTCGTGCGGTACGAACGGCCGGTCGAGGCCTTCGCGCGCGAGAATCGTTTTGAAGATGTCGTCGACGCAGTCGGTCGCCACGTTTAGCAGCCGCTCGGACGTCGAGTATTTTCTAGATTTATGCATGCGTTTATATTGTGCAATTAGTTTCAAAATACAGTACACATCAGATAGCTAAAAAGTAACATACTGTACGGCCGAGTGCGTGACGCGTCGCATCGCTTCCCATTCGTGCCCGTAATCGGCCGATGAGATGGCCGACACATTTATTTTATCAAGTACATCAGCTGCGTGAAGAAAGTGCCACATTAAATTTATATTAATTCCATATTAATTCATAAACATAATGTATTGAAAATTTTCATTAGTAAAGTAGAATTTTAAGTAATTTGCAAAATTAAAAAGACAACATTATACTAATATTATACAGTGTATTTGCTGCAGCTTGAAATATATAATTGAAGCAATTCAAGTTAAACAATTTATATATTTACAAAATTATGAAATGTAATTAAGTAAGAGCTATTGATACTCATATTAATTGGATTGCTCGTTTTTGTTTATACAGCAATAATTTCTACTACGTAATTTATACAGTAATAAAAAATATTTTGTTTTAATACAGTAAGCAATGTTACAGTATATAATATTATAAAGCAAGTTATAATTATTATACATACTGAGATAAGCGTGTGGACGGCCGGAGAACTCATTTTTACGGAACGCCTCCCGGGCCAGATCAATGTCGGTGACGAAAACGAACGGCGCCGGACCCATCCAAATGGTGAATACCGGGCCGTACTTTGCGGCCACTTTACGGATATTATCGTCGAAATGGCTTTTATTGCGAAATACTTAATAATAAACAAAATCAAATATTGTTTCACAATTTCAACAAAGTTTAAATGTTATTATTTTATCAACATTAATTAAAATAATTTACTTAAAACATTTCCCAGAATGGGTATCGGAAGCGGGCCGGGAGGTAGCGACCAGACCCTCACGTAAAACGCCGACAGTTTGTACACAATTGCGCCGATTATTACACTGAGAATTGCGGTCCGAATATCGGCGAAAAATATTTGCAATATTTCTGTTATTAATGACATCTTTTTAATCAGTGTAATTTATACAGTGTAAAAAGATATTGTTTAAATAATACAAATTTTTAGTTACTTATATACTGTTTGCTTCAATTATTACTTATATACTGTTTGCTTCAATTATTACTTTATACTTGATAAAATATTTAATATTCTGTAAAGTTAGCATACTGTATAATTATGCGCTTATTAAACAAGTTTCCAATTATATGGTATAACATGCAAGATTTTTTTACTAGAGATACAAGGTTATCTTGTTTAAATTGAATAGATATACTTGCACTAAACCAAACAAACTATTCAATATATTTTTCATTGGCTTAAGCGTGTTTATAAATTTCTTATACAGATAATAGTGCATATTATGATGATATGCATGATAAATCTAAGTGCATTTCAATCACTTTTATGTTTATTTTTTTCAAAAATATTTAATGTTAAAAAAATACAAATTTTTATTAATGTAAAAATTAATTTTTCTGTATAAAATAATATCAAGATATCATGTACAAAGCACCATGTCTATTTATGGAAAAATATAGAACTTAATTTTCTGATTTAATACAAATATTAATACAAATATATTTTTACAAATTAACAGTAATGTGTAAAACTTTTGGATGTTTCATTGTATTTTTTGTTATTTATCGATTAGTTTTTAAGATTGTTGACATTTATTTTAACAAGCAAAACATTTATTTCAATTATTTAAAAATAGTTTTCATAAGTTACTTAAATTACATAGTGCAAATATTAAGTGCATTTCAATCGCTTGTAATTTATAAATCTATAGTTCGAATGAATTTTAAGCAAGTTACTTTTATTATTTACTTTTATCTACTATTTATTTTTACAACAATTATCTAGGTTTATAGATTAAAGATAATTAATGTAAAATACATAAATATTAACTGCATTTGTATTATAGTTATTATTAATAAAATGTTTGTACAGCATACTATAGTATCTTGATTATTATAAATTTTTTAAAGAACTAACTAACTAGTTTGATTGATCTCATCAATTTTTACATGTTTTATTATAAATAATAATTTTTGAGATTTTTAATAGCAAAATTTTAACATTTATTTAATTTTATCAAAATGCAATTACTAAAATCAATTGTTATACATTTGTGTAACGCAAGAACCGGTTTCCTGCATGTGTTCTTTAAACACTCTCTAAAGCACTAAAATGTTCTGCGGTATAGATAAGACATATTGAGGGCAGATTAGTATCCTCTATGTGAACAAAAAGTTAATAATGGAAAATCCCTTTGCTTTAATTATCATGCTTATGAAATGATCATTTTTAATCGCAAAGTTATTTATCCCATACATAGTGTCCCAAGTGCACTAATAAATATTAATATCTCTAAATACAGTATGAATGAAATTATCCCACATAATCAAATAAATGTTGAAGAGCAAGGTTTTGACATAGTAGTATTTTAAATTAAGTTGTAAAGCACTTTCAGCATAAACTAAAGACTTTAAAATTCGGTGGAGCGGTTTATGAGTAAAATGTAAGCCAATCGCGCTATTTAATATTCGCGCTTGCTATAACTTACTTTATTTTAAGCATGAGCATTGTTAAAATTAAACTTATAGTAATGTAAAACAGATTTTAAAAAATTAATGTGCATTAAATGTACTTCTGATTTATCTAACAAAGAATATACTTTACATTAGGCTAAAATCAGTCAAAATAAAATTGGCGCTTATAAAAACGATTTTTAACTAGATTAATCATTGCATA
>JAQIXC010001924.1:0-12540 GCA_034697605.1 Metabelba pulverosa
ATTGAAGACTCGAATGCTTTCGAAAAGTTTTGCGAATAATTGCGGAAATAGTTTGAAATTTATTGATATTTATCTATCGATTGGAAAAGACGTGACACAGCGTTCGGTCGATGTCTTAGTGAATGAATTGACGCAATTGTCGGGTTTAGTCGTATTAAATCTATCTACACCCAATAATTGCATGATAATTATACGTTTTAAATTATTAGAACAAATCGGTGTAAAATGCATTGCATTGAAGAAATTATATTTGTGTTTCAATGTCGACGAAAAGTTTTGCAAACTTTCAGACGTTATTCAAACAATCAATAAGTACTTCAATCGCATAACACAACTATCACTCAACGTCTATAAGTGTAATAACATTCAAGTGTTGAGTGAATTGCTTAACGATTTAAAGCATTTGAGACGTCTATGCCTTTGGTTTTTCACAGACGTTGAAGATTTCTATTTGATTGACGACTCGTTCTTCGCTGATATCGACAAACATTTACCGAAATTACAGACTTTATGGATATATTGGGCGAATATATCGGACATTGCGTTGAATTGTTTGGCAAAACTTCGAAATCTGCGCTCAGTTTATATCGAAGGCAATGCACAGAAAATTAGCAAAATGTTTGTTACGGATCTGATTTTCAAATCAAAGTATATTACAAATGTTTTGATTAAATCGATAGATTATAGCAAGAATACAACTGATTATCATGATTATTACGATTATTCATCTGATGATTAAACATTATTTATACTATATAATTAATTATGTAACTATACGCTAATAAAATTGTTGTTAAGATAAATCACACTTTAAATGATTATAATAAATTTAAAACAAAACTTTAATAATATGAAATACTATTCAATATGTTATAACATGATAAATATTATGAACATAATCGCTAAATAAACAAACATAACAAATATTTTTTATAATTTTATTTTATTGCAAATTGATTTTAATAATCAGTATTAGTATTATTTACTTTATTAAAAAATACAATTTGTGGATTAAATCGGGGAACTACATAACAATGATTTTCCCGACAACTACTTGGCCAATTTTGACGAGGTTTGATTCAATTAATTCAGAATCCGCCCACGCAACTTTTGGCCAGAGGATTTTTAATTTTAATTGATATTTTTAAAATTAACAACAAATAACGTTTTAAAAACACATTTATAGACATATTTGTGAATTGATCATATGATTCGAAAGAATACACAAATTGATTAGGAACGTGTTTCTGGAATTTTTAAAATTTGACCTGTGACTCATTCTATGGGTAAAATAATGAAAAAATGTCAAAACTTTATATCCTTTATAAACTTTATTAAAAATCCTCTGGCCAAAAGTTGCGTGGGCGGATTCTGAATTAATTGAATCAAACCTCGTCAAAATTGGCCAAGTAGTTGTCGGGAAAATCATTGTTATGTAGTTCCCCGATTTAATCCACAAATTGTATATTTATCACATAAATATTCTATTTAAACAATTAAGAAAGATAATATTTTAATATTAAAAGATATAATTAATTAATTTAAAAAATAAGCAAAATTCAAATGTTCTTTCTTTATTGGAGCATCATATAATTTCAAGAATATTTAAAAATAAGTATTAATTAAATATTTGTAGAAGTATAATTTTTTTGCAATAATTGATTACATTATTTATTATATATAAATTAATACGTTTATAAAAGTAATTTAAAACCAACAAGTATACGTTTTTGAAATTATGTATAATTAATGTATAATTATTTCTTTAAATTATATGATATATTATATAAAATTTATTACGGAGTCAAACGTCGATTGAAACGATAAGCCCAACCAAAGCGACAAAATTGCGGCGAAATTTGCAATCAATGAAATCAATGAGATTTGCGGCCGATATTCGAACGCCTGATCCGACATTCGGTTGTGTTTTACGCGAATTCGCGTCGTTTTCGGTTCATTCGCTAATATTTTACTCGATTTTATCGCATAATCATAAATGTTGTCAATACAGTCGTTGCGACATATTTGGTTGCATTTATTTAAAATGTTAATTATAGAAGTACATTCTGAAATATTTTGACAAATTTCCACGTTCTTATTATTAATAAAATATTGAGCTTGGAGAAAGTAAGAATGTATTTGATGCAAACATGTTGAATTGCACTGCTCTAACCACATTTGTATATTACATTTAAAAAAACAATGACTGCGAGTATTCATATGCCTATACGAGTCGTTCAAATAATATGTTCGGCAATCGGTTTCATACGGCGCCGGCAATAGTCGCACAGATATTGTGTTGAATTCAAGAGTAGATTTATATCCGAAAAATACTCGTTTTATTATGTTAGCTAAATTTGGCATGCCATTGTGATGCGATGATTATATAGATAAATATTTACTCGTTTCACCACGGTATTTAATTGGATACCAATTGTCATTGTGTTGTAAATTTATTAAAATATTTTTCAATTTTACGCTAGTATTTCGCCATTTCTTTTGGAAATGACTGAAAAACGTCAAACATTTACGTCTATCGCCGTATTCACTAACAATCCAATGAATAGGTTTCGTGTCATTGAGTGTCTCATTCGCGTCAATCGATTCAATGTAAGCGTAAGTATTGTCGGTCTCCGTCAGCGGATCGAAACTCATGTTCGATAACATTGTATAAATTGTTGAATTAAATGTAATTTTCAAAAATCTACTATAAATTGCCATAACTTTATTATCATTATGCTTTACTAATTGTTGATAATCAAGAAAATCTTGTTTAAATTGTGGCCAATATTTAACCGTTTTTTCAATTGATATCAACTGTTGATAACAAATCATAATTTCGGGTATTTTTATGCTTTGACTTAACACTACTGTCATTGAGACGACTGTCGGTCGGCGCAGATATGCTGTTATTAAGTCAAACGATTGATACATCAAACCCGAAATACACAGTATAATTGTGATTTTATTGTAAATATATAGATACTTCCAATTTGCAGTTAATGCTTTATAAAAAATATCAATTACATTCCAAATGTACTCAAATAGGGCTAAAATTGATATTCCAAACCATAGGCCTAATAAACCGCTGAATTCCGATATGAAAGTAATGAAATCCATTCCCTGCCGGTGCTCGAGAATTATGTGGGGCATTAGACCGTATTCGATATATAAATGTATTATATTAGCATTTTCTATATTCAATAATAATTTTTTTTGTATAATAAAATTATACAAATTATGCAAACAATTTCGGCGACAATATTGTTTGCATTTATTTACAATTACTTTTATTGTATTACTCTTTGCGTTCATATCTGTATTCAAACAGAATTTCGATTGATTTGCAAAAAATTCTTTCTTAAGCCAAACGTCAAATATCTGTGGAATGCAATCGGATTTGTATTTATATTCTCGGGCTATAGCGGCAGTCAAACACTTGTCGATGCAATGCGTTCGCCGATGAGTTGTGTTATAATATTTGCAATTATTTATATATTTTGTTTTGATTAAAGTAAATTTCATACTGTAAAATCTCCCAGACGATAGCTTAATATAGTTGCCACTTGGTGAAAAATCCGGTAGTTCTTTGTATTTATGAATTGATACAAATATATTAAGTTTAATTGGATTAAGCGGAAACCATGATAAATTTTGGCGAAGGATAATCTCCAAGTGTATATTTTGTGCATTCATACCTCGGTTCGTCAACGAAAAAAATGTAAAACAATTACGTAATTTATTTTCAATAAAGTGAAATGTATTTAAAATATTAGTATTATTAAAATGATGCGTGCCATTTTTGGTAATTAATTCAATTTTAGAATTTATTTGCGTAGAGCCAATGTCAAGTTTAAATGACAACTGAAACTGTTCATGAATTGTCATGTTATATTTACTTGGAATTGATTCAATTTGTCTAAAATATGTTTGGGTCAAATTGTTAATTGCATTCTTATCTCGGAATTTATAAAAATCTAATTTTAATAATTGTTGAAAATTATCTTGGTATAGATTAAATGATTTTGAGTGATTGCTGAACCTCTTCGCGTAGTTATACATCGAAATAATAGTCGGAAAACACAGTGTAATCGCCGGTACTTTTTGATACTCCGTTCGCTCGATACGAGTGTTAACTATTGTTTTGTCGCTCATATAAACCGATAGCATATCCGCAGTTTGGTATAGAAATATGCAAATTGACAATGATACAATACATCTTTTAATAAACTGTTTTAAAAACTGGTTATTGTAAATCATATTGTTTAAAATATAATATTTAATTTGATTAAAAACCATTTTGAGCTTTCGATATTTTCTCAAAAAATGAAATTAAGTATTTATATATATTATTTATTAAAATTTTTATTTGTAATTGCAATTTAATTATTTGAATTAATTATTAATTATTTTTAATTTTTTTTATTAAAAAATAGTTTGTTACTTGTAATTTAATTTAGTAGTAAATTGGTATAATTATTATAATTTTAATTAGTAAAAAATTGTATATGTTAAATATATAATTATTTTATAATTAAATAAATAAGTATTACAAATGTGCTAATTTTAATTAATATTAATGTATGGATTGAATATTTATTTTTAAACATTATTTTTAAATTTTCAAATGACAACTCATACGCATTCAAACTATTAGGCGATTACTCCAACTATTGTGGAATGAAAAGCATTACAATATATCGGCGAATCTGTTGGGCTTTCAAACCATTTGCTCACAACTCGTGTAACTATCGGAAAGCAATTCGACGCATATTTCTACCGGTGCTCGAAGTGATGGCCGTCGGTTGCTCGCACACCGCTATTGGTTGCAGCAAACTTGTCAATCAAAAATATTCAGCTAAGATTAAACTTGTGTTTGCTTTAATTTAACTCAAATATATTCTTTCCTATTATTTGTGAAATTATCATGTTTCTTTCATACATAATATATTGTTCATTAATTGTAAATTTTATTTTACGTAAAATTGCAAACGCTATCCGTATCTAATGGTTTAATTGGGTTTATATTTGCCATGTTTTGCTATACACAACAGTGTAAATACTGCAATATAACATAATACTAAATGAAAATTTTTGTATATTACACAGCTGTAATATTGCTGTAAAAATACACATGAATAGAGAAAATGATGAATATTAATTAAAAACTTTACACGTTTTCTAATTTATAAAGGTATTTATTATAGATAAACAAACAACTTAATATTTAAGGAGTATTAATAAATAAATAATTATTTTATTAATTATACATAATGTTGCTTGCTATTTAATGTTATTTGTTACTTTAAATGAAATAATATTTAAGAAATGGCTGTCCAGTTAATCGCAATCAATAAAAACGTTTCGGATTTTTCTCGATTTGCAAATTAGTGTCGAAACACTCGATTCGCTGACTATCGACGCATTATATCCGATGCGAAATGTTTGCAGATTTCGTAGTCGCGCCGCGCAGTCCAACGCACTGTCGGTGACATTCGCACTAATTATCGACAAATAGCGCAAATTCGGTAAACGTGTGTCGATATCGGCGAAGAACGAGTCGTCGTTTAAATGCGAACTCAATTTGTACGTCGAGTTGATTGATAGGTGCGTTTTACGCGTGAAACCGCGTAATGATTGGCCTGTAAGTTGCAATTCAAGCCACGGCGGGACGCATAGTCGCAGTCGCGTCAACCGATTGAACGACTGATCGATCGCCGCAATCGTATCGCGAAATTCGGGCAATTTGTCGGCGCGTCCGACATTGAGTGACAATCGCTTCAAAGTTTGACATTTTCGGCCAATTATCGCCAGATGTCGACCAAACGACGCGATAGTATATGCTTTGAATCGAAACTCCAATTCGACTAAAGCCGACAATTGTGTCAAACCATTCACTAATGCATTGATCGCGCGTTCAGTGATCTGACGGTCGATACGAATCGAAACGCTTTTTAAACTTCGACCGCAAGTGTCGACCAGAAGTCCGAACCCAATCGCGTCGTCAGTTTCGTAAGTGAATGCGATTTTCGCCAATTTTTTCCGCAAACGTATCGGTTGTCGGCGTCGGCGAACAGTGCGGCGCAGCTATAGCCGGCCGCCGATAGCTCTGTCAGATTAACGCACAGTTGCAGCCAATTTGTTAGACAATATCTGTAATCAGGGGTCGAATTCTGAATGTCTAAAGATTTCAATTTAGGGCCGAATTTAGCGAAAAACGCGTCAATCGTATCGCTATTATCGATGTAATACCAGAACGAGATTCGAGTGATATGTTCGCAGAATTCGGTAATTGATTCAAATATATGTTTGAGATTTGAAATATATTTTAACAATAAGTAGGGAATTAACTCGATTTCAGTGACGGTTTCGCATTTCTTTAGTATTGACTCGAATGTCGATCTGTCTAATGTGTTTTCAATTCGCCATAATTTAGCTAGTAATTCATGTTTTAATACGAATTTGTATTGCTTTCGACGAACGCATTGTCGCCACTGTTTGGCCACCGATTCGAAGCGAAACGAGTCCTCAAACGACAAGAACTGCAGAATCTCTTCGCATAAGTCATCGCCGAATCGCGACATCGAGTCTCGCAGTAGTCGTCGCTCTTCGGCATCGCTTCGAACCAATCGTTCGTTTGTCGAGATTTCAAACAGTTTTAAATATTTATACAGTTTTATACTTATTACTGAAAATAGTCTTTGAAACCGATTCTATCTCTCATTAAATGCAAATTTAGAAAAATTACAAAAACTGATTGCAAGTGTCGACTCGACTATAAGTCAACTGAACACTGACTGAAAATGAAATCCAAATGTTTTGAAACATTAACATTAAAAAACCTTTAAACTTAATTAATGAAATAATTATACAGTATATTAGATACTATTATATTTTGCATTAAATGCTTTAGAAATGTGACAAAAACTATGTACAAGTATCGACGCGACTATTAGTCGAACGAAATGTTACTAAAAAATTCAAATGCAGTGCAAAAGTTTAGATATGTTATGCACTCAAAGTGTACTTTAAGACCATACGACAAATGAGTCTTTCGGTCGAAACTCAGTTTGCAATTAGAGTTTGTATTTGGTGTGGAATACGTGTCGAACAGAAATAGCTTTGACTCGAAAATACACATTAATATACAGATTGACAGCCAATATGTGATTCACTAGTAATGTGCGAAAGAAATTCATCGACAGTAAGAAAAATAATAACTTATTTATGTGATATTTAGATAAGTAGTCGTAAATACACGTTTGTTCAAAATTAGCAAGTAGCATTTCAGATAATTGCGTTTTACTCAGCATTTTTGCAATTGTTTCGTTAGGATATGGTTTGTTCGTAAATTATTCATATTATGGGGAACAATTAACTGTGTATTTAAATGCCACCAAAATTTATCATTAATTTTAATTGATTTTAATAATTACTATTAGTATTATTTAGTTAATTAAAAAGTGTATTTATCACATATATTTTTTATTTAAACAATTAAGAAAGCTAATATTTTAATATTAAAAGATATAATTAGTTTATTCAACAAATAAGTAAAATTTATATGTTCATTTCATTATGAGAGTATCATATAATTTTAAAAATTACAAAATCACAAATCATACAAATCACAAATATTTATTAAATTATAAGTAAATTAAATATTAGTTTAATAACACAAAACATAATTAATTATATAAGTATAATTTTTTGCAATAGTTGATTACATTATTCATTCTGAATAAATTAATCGGCTCATGAAAGTAATTTAAAACCAACAAGTATACACTTTTTAAATGTATTTAACAATTTTGTCAGATTATATGATAGATTATATAAAGTTTATTATGAATTCAAACGTTGATAGAAACGATAAGCCCAACCAAAGCGACAAAATTCCGGCGAAATTCGCAATCAATGAAATCAATGAGATTTGAGGCCGATATTCGAACGCCTGATCCGACATTCGGTTGTGTTTTACGCGAATTCGCGTCGTTTTCGGTTCATTCGTTAATATTTTACTCGATTTTATCGCATAATCATAAATGTTGTCAATACAGTCGTTGCGACATATTTGGTTGCATTTATGTGTTATGTTAATTATAAAATTATAACATTCGGAGATATTTTTGCACATTTCAACGTTCTTATTATTAATAAAATAATTATTTTGTAAAAAGTAAGAATTTATTTGTGGCAAACATGTTGAATTGCATTGCTCCGACCACATTTGTATATTACATTTAAACAGACAATGACTGCGAGTATTCATATACTCATACGTGTCGTCCAAATCATATGTTCGGCAATCGGTTTCATACGGCGCCGGCAATAGTCGTACGGATATTGTGTTAAATTCAAAAGTAGATTCATATCCAATAAATACTCGTTTTATTACATTGGCTAAATTTGGCATGCCATTGTGATGCGATGAATATATAGATAAGTATTTAGAGTGACTTATTTCACCACGGTACTTAATTGGATACCAATTGTCATTGTGTTGTAAATTGATTAAAATATTTTTCAATTTTACGCTAATATTTCGCCATTTATTGTGTAAATGACTGAAAAACGTCATACATTTACGTCTATCGCCGGCTTCGCTAACAACCCAATGAATAGGTTTCGTGTCATTGAGTGTCTCATTCGCGTCAATCGCTTCAATGTAAGCGTAAGTATTGTTGGTCTCCAACAGCGGATCGAAACTCATGTTCGTTAACATTGTATAAAATGTTGAATTAAATGTAATTTTCAAAAATCTATCATAAATTGCTATATCTTTACCATTATTATGTTTTTTTAGTTGTTGATAATCAAGAAAATCTTGTTTAAATTGCGGCCAAAATTTAGCAGTTTTTTCAATTGATATCAACTGTTGGTAACAAATCATAATTTCGGGTATTTTTATGCTTTGGTTTATCTCGACTGTCATTGAGACGACTGTTTTTCGGCGAAGATATACTGTCAGTAAGTCAACCGATTGATACATTAAACCCAAAGTGCACAGTATAATTGTAATTTTATTGTAAATATATATGTACTTCCAATTAGTAGTTAACGATTTATAAAAAATATCAATTATATTCCAAATGTACTCAAATAATAATAAAATCGATATTCCAAACCATAGGCCTAACAAACCGCTGAATTCCGATATGAAAGTAATGAAATCCATTCCCTGCCGGTGCTCGAGGATTATGTAGGGCATTAGACCGTATTCGATAAGTAAATGTATAATATTAACGTGTTCTATATTCGATAATAATTTAAGAACTATAATAAAATTGTAAAGCTTATGCAAGCAATTTTGACGACAAAATACTTTGCATTTATTAACAATTGCTTTCATTGGACTACTATTTGATTTTATACAGAATTTCGAGTTATTGGCGAAAAACTCTTTCTTTAGCCAAACGCCGGATATCTGTGAAATGCAATCAGATTTGTATTCATATTCTCGGTTTATAGCGGCAGTCAAACACTTGTCGATACAATCCGTTTGCCGATGCGTTGAGTTGTAATCTTTGCAATTATTTATGAATTTTGTTTTAATTAAAGTAAATTTTACATTGTACCATCTACCAAATGATAGCTTAATATAATTGCCACTAGGCGAAAAATCAGGCAATTCATTGAATGCATGAATTGATGCGAATATATTTGGTTTGAGTGGATTAAGTGGAAACCAAGATAGATTTTGGCGAAGAAAAATCTCCAAATGAATAGTACGTACAGTCAAATCTCGGTTTGTCAACGAAAAAAATGTAAAACAGTTACGCAATTTATTTTGAATATAATGAAATGTATGCAAAATATTAGTATTGTTAAAATAAGGAATGCCCTCTTTGGTAATTACGTCAAATTTTTCATTTATTTG
Organism: Metabelba pulverosa; assembly: GCA_034697605.1. NCBI lineage: Eukaryota > Metazoa > Arthropoda > Arachnida > Sarcoptiformes > Damaeidae > Metabelba > Metabelba pulverosa. The sequence continues at coordinate 9,881 of JAQIXC010001924.1, forward strand.
CGTATAGCCAATGTCAAATTTAAATGCCAACTGAAACTGTTTATGAATTGTCATGTTATATTCACTAGCAATTGATTCAAATTGATTAAAATATGTTTGGGTTAAATTGTCAATTGTAGTCTTGTCTCGGAATTTATAGAAATTTAATTTTAATAAGTTTAGTAAATTATCTTGGTATCTGTTAAATAATTTTGAGTATTTGCTGAACCTCTTCGCGTAGTTATACATCGAAATAATAGTCGGAAAACACAGTGTAATCGCCGGTATTTTTCGATACTCCGTTCGCTCAATACGAGTGTTTACTACTGTCTCGTCGCTCATATAAACCGATAACATATCCGCAGTTTGGTATAGAAATATCCCACTTGACAATGATACAAAAAATATTTTTATAAACTGCTTTAAAATCTGTTTATTATAAATCATTTTGTTTAAAATATAATATTTAATTTAATTAAAAATCATTTTGTAATTTAGATTTTACCTCAAAAATCGAAATTAACTATTTATATATTTTTAATTTATTTATATTTCTATTTGTAATTGCAATTTAATTATTTGAATTAATTGTTAATAAATATTTTTAATTATTTTTTTTATTAAAAAATAATTTGTTACTTATGATTTAATTTATTAGTTAATTGGTATAATTATTATAATTTTAATTAGTAAAAAATTCCATATGTTAAAAAATATAATTATTTTGTAATTAAATAAAAATGTAGCACACATGTGCTAAATTTAATTAATATTAATGTATGGATTGAATTTTAAACACATTATTTTTACATTTTCAAATGATTATTTTTCCAACTATTTCGGAATAAAAACGCATTTCAATATATGGGCGAATCTGTTGGGCTTTCAAACCATTTGCTCACAACTCGTGTATTACTATAACTATCGAAAAGCAATTCGACCGACATTTCTACCGGTACTCGAAGTGATGGCCGGCCGTTGCTCGCACACCGCCATTGGTTGCATCAAACCTAAAATTTTTTATTAAATTTATATCATGAATTAATGCAAAACTATTAATTACTGGAGGGGCACTGTACAAATGATATGAGTAGTCTGTAGTGACTTGTTACGACATTTTTCGCGCCAATTTCTTATCAATTGAGTAGATAAGCGTTATTAATATAGAACAGGAATGTTTTAATAACCTTGAAAAATTACATGTAATTCAGGTGTTTATAATAATAAGTTAAATTAAATTTTATGTTTTATAATACTAAACCTTGCAATGAATTAAATATTGCATTGATTTGAAATAAAATAATTGTTTTTCATAAATAATTATATTTTTAGATTAATATAGGATTTAATTTATACTTGTTGATTAGGCGTAATATTTATAAAGTCTACATAATCAATATAACGACAATACTTGTAAAATATATTTATTAGTAAAATTTTTTTGGTGTAGCATAAAAACATGCTAAAAATTATTCTCATTATCTTAATTTTAAATCGAATTTATGAATTAATAATTTTATTATAATAAAGCTACATAATTTATTATATTTTTTATAATAATATTTATTTACAATTTTTGTGTTTTTTTAAATAAATTATGCCAATTAAAAAAATATTAAAAATAATATTTAATAAGTTATTTAGAAATATATAGTTATTTAGAAATATATAGTTATTTAGAAATATATAGTTATTTAGATACAAAAACAAGTCATTTAAGTTAATAATTAAAATAATAATTAATATTAAAATAGTATTACAAATAAAAAATTCTTAGTTTATTTAGAAATAAATTTTTATACGTTATTAATATTATCTAAATAAATGTTTAATTAAATAAAATAATAGTTGTATAAATTATGAATAAGGTTCAAGATACATTAATATCGTATTTAAATCGTGAATATCATAAACATTACTATTTACATAATTATCTTGAGTATAACAATATTAATAGTTGCTCATATTTGAACATGTCAATCAATACGAGTCAATATTTATATATTGCTACAAATAAGGTAAATTAAAATTTGATATTATTTAATTTTAAATAAATATGATATTTACTCTAGATAATAAATGGATTCTTAAATGTTTTATTCAAAAAATTAATGTGTACATTAAACATGAACATTTTGCCAATATTAGAGAAAGAATCAAAACTTCAAGTTAGCTAGTCAATAGTTAAAGACTTAACATTCTTTCTAAATATATTAAAATATTTTTCATTTAGAATAATACATTAATCTTAATGGAAAAAGCTATCCAGATCAATTTTATATACAGTGCAATTCAAATACCGATTAACCAAATTTATTTAATTGAAATAACGACTATTAATGTATTAATGAAAAATCAAATATTTTTTTCATTTATTTATATTTTTGATTATAAGTTAATTATAGTTAAAATAAAATAATTATGTTAATTTTAAAATATTAAATATTATTAATATTATAGATATGGTTATTATTATTATTTATGATTAAATTAAACAGCATTTTTTGGTATATTCTCAGCCATAAACGGAATAATATCAGTAAAATATGTATTAATTTATTAAAATGTATAATTACTCAACCAATTAAGTTGCATGATAGTTTATATAATACATCAATAATAAATCAACAATTATTTATTTGGATATTAAATACAAGTATTATTGCAAAATGTTTTTCGAG
>JAQIXC010001925.1:0-12538 GCA_034697605.1 Metabelba pulverosa
CACCTGCGACAACGCGACCGCTACGGATGCCGGCACCTGCATGTGTGTTGCGGATGGCGATCCGTGCGGTGCGATGATCGGCCCAATCCAGTGCTGCGAAGGGCTGTCCTGCAGTGATCCCGATAATGGCGTTTGTGCCGCTGTTTAAGCATGATTCAATCATTAGTCTATATTATATATGGATTGAATATATAAACAGATAAACAAAAATCTTTTGTTAAAATTGCTCTAAATTTTGTAACTTTTATATTTTAATTTTTAATAAATTTTTATAACAGTTTTACACACTATAATTTATACTTTACATAAAAAATATATTTTTGGTAGAGCTATTCGTGGAGCAGTGTAAATTTGGTTGTTTGATCCCTAAAGTCAACATGGCACATGAAGGCCAATCATATATTATTGTTATATTTAAATAAATAACATTGATAGTATAATCTTTTTTAATTTAATTTTTAAAAATTTATTTAATGCTAGTAGTAAGTAAGGCATATCGGCGGCGGCTGCCTTCCACAGTGCATTTTAGGCTCCTCCCCCTTTCTATAAGCTCCAGACATAAGCTCCTCCTCCTGTGCAGATCGGCGGACCAATCAGAGAGCAGGAGGAGAGAGCGCATCGGCGTACCAATATGGCGTCGGCCGCGCAACAGTGTAAGGGGTTCGGGAAGGAGTCGGGAAAGTGGCCAGTGGCCAACTTCCCGAAGACGAGTCGTAAACGATATGTCTATAAGTTATTCAAATTGTGTTTTCGATATAAATGAGAGAATATTTGTGTCATTTGTGCAAAAATTTTGTATTAAATAAATAACAATTCAGTTTTAACTTAAATATATTTATAAATGCAATTATAATTAAATAAAAAAAAAGATGCACAAAAGTAAAAACAATAACATTAATTAACAATAAAATTAATTTAAACTAAAAATATAGTAATTAGTCTTATATTATATTGATGTACGTGCACAGGTGTGTACGTGTGGACAGCATTTAGTATTCACAGGAATGTGTAAAGTAAACACTGAAAGAGTGCCTGGGCATAAATGTAAACGGACGGCGTTTGGTAAACAGAGTAATTTTCAGATTTAGTATTTGATAAATATCTAGGTCAATTTATCCCACAAAAATAATCAAAATAAAGGATTAGCACTACACAAAATATTTTAATAATAAATAATGAAATTTACATTTTAAATCAATTAATATAAATTTAATATAATTAAAAATTTTAATTTTATTTATTTTATAATTAATATTTATATAAACTTATGTATGAATATTGTAATAATTAAATATTATGCTAATAAACCGATCAGTTCTGTTAATTTATTATCAAGATTAAAATTTGATAAAAATAGATTAACTATTGGCTTATCAATACAAGAATTTTTCAATTTATAAAAACAAAAACAACTTTTTGCATATAAATAAAACTGAAATTTAATGCAATTTATTCATTTTGTTTATAGAGCTTAATGCTATAACATTAAATTACAATTCAATTCAATTCATTCAATTCAATTTATTTTAATTCAATTCAATTTATATTAATTCAATTCTAGCTATTTTCATTTCAATTCAATTTAATTCAATTCATATAAATTCAATGGATTTGCACGGTAATTTGTTTTCTATATAATAATTAATAATTTAATTTAATTTAATCAAACAGAAAAAATCCTCGAATTGATTAATTAATGATGACGTCGATTTCGGCACAGCGTACGAGAAGTTGACGCTTCATGCCAAAACTGATTTTGAGTACAAACTCGACAACAGCGCACCAACAGAATGAGCTTTGGCCAACGATTGCAACTAGGATTCGATTATAATTCCCGATGAAGTGGATCCTGATCTCGAGTTTGGAGGTATTATTATTATTATTATAAATACTAATTAATATTTCTCTTTAGTAACCGAAACCGAAGTAATCGATGTAGTGGACGATTTGGGAACCAAGGTCGTAATGGAGATCAATTCAGAACCTCAAGGTAAAATCTTTAGTTTTTGTTTAAAATCGTTTATCGCATTCACTCGAATCGCGTCAAAAGTGACACTGACTTCTTCTTTAAATCCCACAGATGACTGCCGAACTGTAGACAAGGAACCGGTGAGCCGTAAACTCAAGAAGCGACTGCACCGGCGATCAAAGTGCGCAGAGATAAACCGACGCGAAAAGGCAAAGCACCACTCAAACGTCTTCATCGCGCAGGTTCTCGGCGGTAAATCGGCGGTTCAGATTCATCTTTTGAACCAACGCGCCGATTATAACCGCCATAGAAGCTGCAAAGTAGAAGCAATTGCTTACGGCCTTTTTAAAATCGGTGCTGAGTTGGCTTGCGATATAGTTCGGGACAAGAAAAAGTTCAAAGCGGAAAAAGAGATGATTTCCGCCATTGACTCGTTGCCTAAGCGCATTGCCGCCCAAAACCACGCCACTCGCTCCAAATATTTCATAAATTTTTCTAACTATTATAAACATTTGTAAAATTTTTATTATTTATCAATAAAATACTAATTGAATTAATATTTCGTTTTAAATCGTTTATAGCATTCGTTGTAATCGCATCGGTAGTCGCGCCGACTCATTGAGTGTCACAAACAGTTTATTGCATTCATATGTGTTTTAAACCGTTTATCGCATTCGTTTTAATAGATAGTCGCACCGATTCGTGTGAATGCACAATTGATTAACAATTAAATTATTCGTTCCCGTTGTTGACTCCTCGTTGGTGTAAAACACCCTAACCTCATATTCAGCGTTTTTCGGGACATTAACGCCACTCAACTTGACGTTTGACTCCGTTTTGTCGATTAGTTTGACGTCTGACTCGCCCGACGCCGACGGAGAGTATTCGATAAAAACTTTGGTAATAAAACTGTTTTCTGCTTTGTAGACATACAGCGTCGGCGTTTGTGGCCATTGAGCTCACATTTGCAGTTCAGTTACGCCGACGTTACCCGTATTTCGGGTAAAGACTACTCGTAATTGACTCGACTTTACCGATGAGAACGTGATTTTGTTTCTATCATTCGGTGCGCAGACAGTCGGCGCCGACACTTGGCTGGCTGCGTCTGTTTATACCTTAAGGTCATTGAGATACTGGACAACCATTTTTGTCGGACAATTCGTTCGGTCACTGCTGTCAACATCTGAATAAACGTATAGATCGACGGAATTAAATGTCTTATTGCAACCAAAATCTATTGCCAACCAAGCGGTTGAACCGAAATTCGACCAACGATTGGATGGAATGAAGTCATAAAATATGCGGCCGTCGATGGCCTGATTAGGAGTACCCAAATTGTAGTCCGAATAACTCGCCGTAACTATTGGATAGCGCATGGTACTTGGGTTCGACGCGTAGTTCTCGTATAATTTAGGTCCGGGTGTGCGCAGTCTGGTCGCCGGCACCGGCACTACAAGCCGCTCGAGTAGGTCAGTGTGCGCTTCTTTAACGCCGACGATATAAGCAGCCAATCCTTTTCCGACATTATATTTATCGTCATTTTTGTCGTAAACCAGAGATACGTGTAATCCGTGATATAAGACGTCTTCGAAAACGAAGTAGTTCCACAACTTCGGGACCAATGAATCAACGATTAGTTGATTGTTTTCTTGTGGTAATAAACCAATCAGTTCTATCAATACATTGTCCGTATAGGTCGAATGCGCGTAATGTTCCGAATGACTGCATTAATTATAAAAATATTTTTTTAGCTCTGTAAATTTTTTAAAACTTTTTGCTATACATATAATGAGCTTTATCTGACCAAAACTGTGATTGATTAACAGTAATTGACATTTGATTGTGTATACTGTATTCATACGAAAACTGTTTGATTAATGTAAAGTCAATTTTGTGGCAAATTTCCAAGCACTTCTTGCATTTCGGCCAATGACGCAAATTTGTTCTTGTTAAAAACTAGAGTTGCTCCATATAAACTTGCTGCTTTGCCGAACTCCATGGCGCTATTGTATGCAATTTTCGCGCGCTTTTCGCTTGATACGGCCATTTTAGCAAGCTTCTTTTTCTTCTTCTCGTTATCGTTGCCGTTTACCAGAAATTCTGTAATTTCTCTTTGTTTGCTTTTCTTATTGATCTTTTGTTTGTTTCTCTGTCTGTACTTCTTCTTCTTTTCCGCTTTTGATAGCTGAGGCTCATTGGGCTTCTGCTTCGTCGCCGGTTCTTCTTCGACTTCTTCTTCGATTTCAATAGGTGCAGCACCTGCTGCAACCTCGGCGACGATGCGTTCGAAGATGTTTTGCATGTCTTCATCGTCCTCGTCGTCGTCGTCGTCGTTGTCTTCGATCACATCGGCGGAACCCGGAATCCTATACTTCGTGTATCTTATCAATCGCGCTGAAAGTTCGGCACTTGCGGCTACCTCGGCGTCGATGCGTTCGAAGAATTTTTCGGTGGCGATGTTGTAGTCGATGATGATGCTTAGAATCGCATCATTTGTTTTTGTCTTCAACATATACGGCACGCGGTCTTCGTCGAAATAGTCCAGCGGCAAGTATTGAGATCCGACGCTGCGTGCAGCGGGTGTCGACCCTTCGGCGGCGATGTGCTTGAAGAATTCTTTTTCTGCTCGGTTTCCTTCCACAACAACAATGATTGTTGTTGTGATTTGAATGTCACACTGAGTTGAGATATCCATTGTTTCGATTTGATCTGAAAAGAACAGGGAAAAAATTGTTATTAGTTTAAATTCGGTTTAAATTCGGTTTAAATTCGGTTTAAATTCGGTTTAAATTCGGGTTACTTACCGTCATTAATCCAGGCTTCGACGGCGTTTAGTGCCAATTGTTTCAATGTCGAAACCATAATGAGCGCTAATTGATCGGCTATTTGCGAGACAATAGTGCAGAACTGATCGAAACTTTACTGCAATTATTACCGAATTTAATTGAAATACGAGTCGACTCTTTGTCCGATATATTCAATACGAAAAGCGGAGAACTATTGGCGAAAAATCTGAGAAAAATTGAGTTCGAGTTCAAAATGAGCACAAATTGATACTCATTCTAAACAAAACTTGTTTTAATATAAACAAAACAATTAAGATTTTATCATGATAAAATCCAAAGACCGGTAATCCTCACATTCCAGTAATATCTGAAGACATGTCCGGACGAGGAAAGGGTGGAAAGTGAAGAGCAAAGCAAAGTCGCGCTCGTCGAGAGCTGGTCTCCATTTTCCCGTCGGCCGTATCCATCGACTGCTGCGCAAAGACAACTACCCCGAGCGAGTGGGTGTCGGTGCTCGTCTACTTGGCCGCTGTGCTCGAGTACTTGGCTGTATTGCTGATGGCCGGCAATGCCACGCGAGATAACAAGAAAACACGAATCATACCGAGACATTTGCAGCTGGCCGCTGGTCACCCGAACCACTGGCCACTTTCCCGACTCCCTCCCGAACCCTATCCATTGTTGCGCGGCCGACGCTATATTGCTCCGCCGATACTCCTTCTGCTCTATGATTGGTCCGCCGATCTGCACAGGAGGAGGAGCTTAGGTATGGAGCATAGGAAGGGGGAGGAGCCTAAAATGCACTGTGGAAGGCAGCCGCCGCCGATATGCCTTACTTACTACTAATGCTCATAATAATTGAAACAAAATATACTTTTTTAAATCTTTAGCAAATAATTTTTTACTTGTATATCTACAAGGTATAAAACAAACAGAATTATTTTAATATATAAAAATACTATTCTCTAATTAATAAAATTACAGCAATTACAATTTTAGATTGCTTTGCACATATAATTTGCACATGTAAACCAGTGGAGTAGTATGCAAAAGTATATGCGGTTTTACCTTTCACATATACTTGTGTCAATCAATAGACATACAATTTCCGCACAGGAGTATAACTCGGATTGAGTATTACACGCGAGTATAATAATTTATGCATGCTGGCAAATATTGAATCTTTATACCTTGTAGCCTGTAGCTCAAACCGGGATAGTTATAGTGCATATAACACATTTTTATTAATATTAGTTAGGTTTTAAAATTAACTAAATAGTTTAGTTAGGTTTTGTATAATAATTATGTATGCTGTTTCTTTTATTTTATATGAAGTAAGCAAACTCGTTTATAAATTTGAGCATTTGCTCAATTTATAATATGTAATTCAATATTTGATGTAGTAATAAAATATAATATAAAACATTTACATCGATAAAAAAACAGGATTACATTTTCAATTTGACATTTAATTTACTATTTATTTAAACTGCATTAATAATTAAAGCATCATAATCATGTTAATTTTTTTATTGACTTGCTTGCTATTATCTCAATGTAATAGTATAAAAATTTATAGAATTAATATTTTATAAATATTTCTAACAATTATTTTCATTATAACATAAGTTGAGAAAATATCATCACTTGAGCAACATGCCAAATATCAAGATTATCCAAACATTACCATGCACGATTGTGGATATGGCCGGGAGATTACCCAAATAAGCGACACGTGTTTCAAGTGGCAAAGTGCCGCTGCGGTCGACCTTAAAAATGGGCGTAACGTAAGCGACGGCGAAGTGCCCTGGACAGTTTACATTGAAATCTACAAAGTTGTAAACAAGTACATTATTATTTAGTACTTCTAAGTTAAATATAAAATACATATAAAATTTAATATAAATTTGACAATAAATTTATAGAACAATTCTAATTTTTATTTGTTTTAATGTTGACAAGATATACTACTGGTATTTATTAATAATAACGTTGATAAATTATTAACAAAATTTGCACATTCTATTAAAGTATATACGAGTCGAGTCAGTGCACGGGTACGATATTGAATCGGCGATGGATTCTGACGGTAGCGCATTGTATATATGGGTAATACGTCTACGTTCTAGCTAATTTCTATAATTATATAAATGGCGCATAATTAAAATTGGCGAATATTTTGGAAATTGCTAGAAATAGAAGAAATTTCAACCTGGAAATTTTGCCAAATTCCAGATTTATAACACTATATTTAACTAATTAAACACCCAATATAAATATAAATAATTTATATTGTTAGTCCATATATGAAAATGTTTGATACGCGATTGCATTATTATTGCAATAATTAAACAATGTAAATTTATATTTGTTAACTTTATATAGTTTTACCTAATTTAATAAAATATAAAACTAATTAACATAAATATTATTTGTTTTGATTGCAGTTTTAAAATCAACGATCCGAACGAGCCGTACAATGATGTGACAGTCTTTCCCGGTTTGCGAAACTACAAAACCGATTACCCGCGCGCGAAGGGCTACCGGGTCGATATGATCATGCCACATCCTGATTACTCCACGCACAATTGGACAACCAGACTTAGAACTGATATCGGCATGATACATTTGGCCGAACCGATTAACATGACAGCGGCGACGGGTCAACGTAATATTAATATCAACGCCGTTTGCTTTCCGGCTGCCGGCGCTCTCATCCCTGGGTACGAGTATGCGGTGCTAAGCGGCTGGGGTCGCCTCGACGGTCATGTGAAAAACAGAGACGTGCTACAAATGGGCTGGGTGAAATTGAACATGTCAAACGAGTATGATACTTTATTGATGAATGTAATAACGTCGCGAGAAAACAGCTCCATTGCCTGTCAGGTTAGAATTTGCACTGTTTAATTTTTGAATTAGTTTTAAAATCTGTTACTAACTTACTATTGTTTTTATTTATAAACAAAATAAATAAAATGAGCATACTAATAGTTACGTAAATATATGATTAGGTATTTTTCTAATATTGTTAATTTGTAAAACTTTTAATAAAAATAATGTAAGCAAGATCAAATGTTAAATAAATCAGTTTACTCTATATATAATCATAATTTTATATTAATTACGATTTTTTTATTAATAGAAACATATAAATATAATTCAAATTTAATAAAAGTATTAGGTTTTTGCAAGTTAATTTGATTTATTTAAAATAAGCATCATTGTAGTTTAATAATAATTACAAATATATTATGTACTAAATAGACATTATTAATACTGTATTAAAATAAAATTTCGAATTAATATTTAATGAATAGTTTAACATACTTGCAATAATTGGATTAATAAATATTCTACCCAGGGCGATTCGGGCGGTCCGACCGTGCAATACGTGAATGGCCGGGCAGTACTGGTAGGTTTACTGGTTGGCTCTCTGGGCAAGTGGATCGGCAACTGTCCGGTTCCCGACAAGTCCTTCAACCGCTACACTCGGGTCTCCGCGTTTATCGACTGGATTCGCAACACTACGAGTGGCTACTCGTTTGAATAAAAATGCTTGCTATATTTTACATTTTATTAGTATACTATATCATTAATTCAAGTGCTAAGTTTATTTTCATTAATTAATTATAAACGTAAGAGTTTTGTAAAAATTTAGCAATTGCTACATGCTAAATAAATTGAATATTTTTAGATTAGTTAAAATATTATTTATTTCTAATAAATGTTTTTATAATATTTAACTACAAAAATTAATATTAGAATATCGCTATAATTTGCATGAAAATATAGCACTATTAATTTTAGCAATAATAGTGTTAAAATATCTTTGCTGTCAAAATATTAATTAAAATGTTAAAACAATATTATACATTGTAATAGTAAATTAATGTAATATTATGTGATAGTATGCATATATTATACAGTTAATACTGCTACATTATTAGTATGTAACATAATCTTATAAAGAATTAATGAAAAATTGATAGTTATTTAACTTATATTTTTGTTTAAGCAAACATAATGCACAGTACAATGCTTATTAAAACTGTATTGTAATTTTAACATTTAAATATTTAATATAAATTTTGTTAAATTAGTTTGATTTATAATAGTACATTGAATTAAAGCAAGAAGGTACACACCAGTTGCACAGGCACTTTATTGAATCGCCGCTGGATAATTACTTCAGCGCATTCTATTTATGGGTATCTATTAAAATATATTTATCTTGCTTAAATTAGCTGGATAATTGCAACTGTAATTTTTCAGCGTTACCCTAAACATCCTTCCAGCATGACTATCAGAATCTGTTACAATATGCAACTTATTTATATGATATTCAAAAATCTAATTACAAATCTATTCATATACAATGATAATTTTTATTAATCACATATCAGGTACGCTTATTAATTTTATAATGTTTCAATAAACTTTTAAAAAATATTAATTAGTTATTTATTTTATTAATAAATGTATTAATATTATTTACAATTCACACATGATATATTCTTGTTTCACAAATACCTGTTACTCGAAAATCTTAACATTGATTTTTATATTTTTAACCAGAGTGATTCTGGTGGCCCAGCTGTGCAATATGTAAATGGTCATGGTGTATTAATTGGGATTATGATTGGGGTTCGCGAGCATCGAATCGGCGGTTGTCCAGACCCGGGCTATGCCTTCGCTCAATACACTCGCGTTTCTGCGTTTATTGATTGAATTCAAAACACTACGAGTGGCTATGCATTTGAGTAATCAACATGCTAGTTATTAGTAAAGTTTTTTTAATAAATTATATCATTATTGTATTATTTTAAATAAATTATACATTTAATTAAAATCTATTTATAAGAAAATAAAAAATAAACTTTACTAATTTTAGTGTAACATTATATGATTTTTATGTTTAAACATTTTTATGAAATAATAAATTATCAGTGATATTTACCGGCATATTAATTGAGAATTAACTTTAACAACTCAATATTTGCAAAATTATTAAATAATTCTTATGACGTTTATCTGGACTCTGTTTTATCAGTTTGATTGCCTATTATAGCATGTAACATATCCAAATTATCATTTAGTTTTTTATACTGTAAAAACTCGACAGCTTAAGAACAATCTGTATTTAATAATATGAGATTAACTTAAACAAAGATAAAAACTCTTAATTGCTGATATCTATTTAATATAATAATCATTTTAAAAAACTATCTTGGCATAACGCAAGATAAATTAACAAATCACTAGGTAACATTTCGTCATATTGTAATAAATCTTGTCACAAATCTAAGAAATTTAAAAAAGCTTAAAAAATTTCGCATATTTAAAAGTATAAATATCCATGCATTTTTGCAATGAAGTATTATGTTTGCAATTTTTAATAAGCAAACTTTAAAAATATAAAAATGCTTGTTAAATTAACAATTGTATTTTTGGCATTAATAGCCAAAATATTAGCGAATCCGTCAATCGGACCGATAGGCTATGATATATATCGAAACCTTAAGCATAGCGTCGAACTGCCGTCGGGCGTCGATTCGCGACAGTTCTCGAGTTTCGACCGAAAGGGTCTGAACGACGATTGGGGAAACGTTTTGCGCACTTTGCCGAACGGCCGGTCGGTGTTGGCCGAGCACTTGGGCGCCGGACAGATCGACTCGATTTGGTCGACGCGGGACAGCGGCGTCTTCGCGAAGACCGGCAATATTCAGATCGAGTTGGACGGCGTCGAAGTGGCCAACGCGAAGCTACAGGTTTTTGTTACATGCTTAATTTTTTACCATTGTAATTTTTAAATAAAATATTACTATACAGTACTAATTTATTATATATTATTGAATACACAATTAAATAATAAATATAATAGAAATAAAAACTACTTAAATTGCCCAGGATGTTTTCGACGGCAAATTGGGCGCGCCATTCGTCTGGCCATTCGTGGGCAACGGCGCGGACACCTCCGGCGGGGGTGTAATCAAAGTGCCGATGCCTTACACGAAGTCAATGCGCGTAACGACGGATACGAATCCAAACTATTATCACATAAACTATAGACAGTATTCCGACTCAACTCAAGTCAAGGCTTTCGATCCGAAGGAACCGATTCCTCTAATCATTGATGAGTTGCGAAGATATGGAACAGATCTGCCGTTTCCGTGGCCGGAGATCAAAACTCGGCATGGCCAATTCTCAAACACTAATGGTATATTATATGTTAATTTAATATATATTTTGAATGGATATATGACATTTTAGAATAATTAATTCATATTAATGTTATTAATAAGACTTATAGAAAACGTCATAAGTTATAGTATTATGATTCATAATTATATACTACATGATAATTATTGTACATATAATTAATATATGTTACTTATCAACGATTAATGTTACCACAAATGTTAGTATATTTGCACAATGCTCAAATATAAAGTTTTAGCTTAACTACTATACTGTATAAACATTAACGAAAGTGTTAATTAATACAATGCTAATTTATTACTTATTAAACAAACTGTATAATAGAGTTGCGGCAAAAAATATACGACAATCCCGGGCCGGGAGAGCTCCAACAACTGGACATTTGCGTGAGAAACCTGGTGCGGCAGCCGCCAACCAGCGACGAGGGCCGGGCGTTCGGCGCGGGTGGTTCGTCGCGATTTACGGTACAAATCAACGAATTCAACGAAACGGTTCGAATCTTACGCCGATTCGACCCCAACGTACGCGACCAGAAGGCCGTACTCACCGTCGACGGCGTTACGGTCGGCCATTGGGACAGTTCCTCCTATACCGGCAAAGACGTCTGGGCCGAGCAGATTATTGATGTGCCGAAGAATTTGACCCGGGGCAAAACTAACATTACTATCAAGAACATTTTCGTCTCGTCAACGGCCGATTTCAACGAGTTTCGCTATGAAATCGAGAATGGTGATTTTATAGAACCCTATTTTTGGTACAAGTCCGATATTGTCGACATTGGTCGGCCCGGCGACGAGGCGGCGCATAACTACCAGATTGTCGGCCAGACGTGGGCCGGCGCGCGCACATACCGCTATCCGGCTGAAGCGGCGGCGCTTAATAAGACGAATGAGTTTCTCACCAATACTCGTATTGTCGGCACTTTCGACGGCATTCAGACGATCGACGCGCCGTTCGGCCAGTTTTTCGGCTCCGGTCTCGGCTTATACGACACGCGAACGTTTTGGTTAAACATCGACGCGACGGAGGGACAATTTTCATGCTACTGGCGAATGCCGCATGCTTATAATGCAACGGTCGAGTTGGTCTTAGCAGATGGTTATCATCTTAAAAATATTCAATTTGACATTGGTTATGTAGAGAGCAAAATATACACTAAACAATTCGAGTCGCGCCAAATCGGCTATTTTCACGCCACGCACCGGCAGGAGATCACTCGCCCAGGTATGTGAACAATACTATTTTATATCTAATATGTGATTATTGTAGTACTTTCATGCTTCTTGAGAACTAAATAAACTATAATATTTTATAAAATAAATAATTAAATAATAATGAATAATAATAGTAAATAGCATTTGATTTATTAATATTGTAACATTTTATTTTCTACTATAATAAAAATTATTATGCAATTATTATGCTTTTAGTTATTAGTTGCTAAAATAAAATTTTTATTTAGGATATGATTACATATTCCTGGACCGGCAGAACAGCACCGGCGTATTGTACGGCGTTTCGCATACAATGAAAGGCCTCATAAAGACGGGTAATCTCAGGGATT
>JAQIXC010001926.1:0-12531 GCA_034697605.1 Metabelba pulverosa
TCATAATTAAACTATCTTGATTCTTTTAAGCATTAAAACTTGTACTATAAATGCTTGTTAAATTTTTGTTATTGTACTGTACATACAGTATAAGTAATACGTTTTGATATATTTTATTGGATATCAAATAGAATGCACAGATAACAACATCGATTGGAGTAGAATATACTGTACAGTAATTGACATATTGTGCGTTTGCAGCGAACAAAACGTCGTCAGAAATGAAACTGAATTCACTGTTCAGTCGATTAGCTTTGGAAGTGAATAGTAATGAATATAACGGTTCGCTAACACAGCGACAGAATTCCTGCACTCATTCGCCGAACAAAAAGTGTATTTAATATTTTTGGCTCACATTCGACTCGTACGGAGCGAACGCACACATCATATTCGAGCCGTACTTGCGCTCAGGCATTGGCGGATATCGGGTGCCAATCCATTAGGGATTCTGAAGGTGTTTATTGATTCGGGAAGAGCATTTACTCAAAGGTCTAACACTCTTTGATTCCCTGACGATAGAAACATTGGACATGAATTCAAATATTGGCGCAAATCTCTTATGAGAAAATGTACATAAATAATGACAAGAATAATGAAAATTTTGGCGCAAAATACAAAAGTGCAAAAACAAAAGTAAACAAATATTGCATATGTAATGTTATATTTGAGGCGATTCAGGTGGTTGATGCACGTGAGGCGAAACCGGTGGCTCCTCCTCGAAGTCGTATTCCGAGACGTCGTCCGGATCCTCGATGATGCGATAGTCGGTTCGATTCAACAGATTAGTTCGGTATCGAACCGCGAAAGGGCAGGAGTCAGACATTGCGTTGTGGGCGGTGTTTGCATTTGTGCGAGTCTTGTCTCTTTTGCACACAATGCAACAGGTGGCAGGTTTGTCGGTTTTGACTGGACACGCGGAAAAGCGATGGTTTCCCGCGCAATGACTGCAGGTGGCAGCAGTAGAGGGCAAGTGGCAGGAGGTCGAGCGATGGCCGTATCCGAGACAGCGATAACAACGCGTGACAAACAGGAAATCACGCACACGACAGGAAGACCAAGCGAGTTTTGCGCTTCCTAGTGAGGTCAGAATTTGGCGGAAAAGGGGACTCACGTTAAGTACGACATTAAAATGTGTACTTTTAGGGATCTTAAGAAATGCAATCACAGAGATGTTTTTCTTCAGATCCGAGAGGACGTATTCACTGGAGAGAGCAGAGTTCTGGTTTAGAAGCGCAGAAAGTATGTTGTCTTTGGTGATCTGAGGGGGCGAGTGTTCGATCAGTAGCTGTGGTTTTCGCTTGCGCGAAGTTCGAATGTCGTATGCGTTATTGATGTTAGGATTGGCGATAAGGCGCTCTCTGAGGCGTTTAAGGTCAGGCTTGTTGTCAATGGAGACACGAATGACTCCATCTTTGAGGGGCGCGACGCGAGAAATGGCTAATTCCTCTGCGATTGGGTCGATTGAGGCCTGAAGGGCGGTCTTTGTGGTGTCAGAGGGCTGTGACTTATCGCGTGGCTTCAGGTAGAGGGCGGTACTACCTGCACGTTGTTTTGGCGGAAGTTTCGGTTTCCGATTCTGCACGATGTCAGAAAAGGAGAGCTTGACATTGTTGTCGGTCTTTGGTTCAGACGATCGACCGATCTCTTGGCGAATTGACTTGAGGTCCTTCTCGATCTTCGATATTTTCGAAGCGAGACGAGAGGAGGCGTTGTTGTCGAGAATGTGGTTTGAGCACTCAGTGAAAGTCAGAGCGATTTTGGTCATGAATGTCGTGAGTTGTTGACGTATAGCTACAGTCATACGGTTGGTTTCAATGCCACCCAAAAGGGCATTGAACTCGGTGGTGATTTGATTGGCCACCAGGTGGGGCCTGGTGCCATCAAAGTGCGTGAGTTGGAGAGTGCGCGAAGGAGGGGGCGGAGTGTTGCTGCCAGATGTCGAAGACATGATTGGCCGAGAGGGACACGTGAGAGGGACTCACACAAATGACGTGATGAGAAGTTGGCGAAAACGATGAAAATCCGAGGCGACGTTATTGATGAGGGGCTGTTGTGAAGAGATGTTTTTAGCTCATTCACAATCGAGCTTTCGTTGAAGAAAGTCGCACAAATGTAGGCAAAACTGAGCAAAAAGTTAAACTCTGACGCGTACTCACAAGAGAGAGAAAAACATGCGACTGCTCTCAGCAAAAGCTAGAGCAGAACTGATCCATTAGGGATTAGAGATCAGAGCCTCTCATTCATATAAATGTTCCATGCACAAAATTATGGCAAAAAGCCATAGCGACAGGAGAAAGTGGGAGAGAGAGAGAGCAGATACATAAGCTAGTTTGATTTTGCAGCACCAGTACCAGCACATACACACATACACACCGAGACACCAGCTCCTACTGCCTGCGCCAGCATCTACTGCTCTACTGCCGGTTCAAAGACGGCACTCTATTCTGGACGGAGTCTATTGCCCGAATGATTGATGGCTTTATTATTCGCTAGGAATAAGAATTGTGCCCAACTCGCAGAATAACAAGAAGATATTTTGTTCAGACTCTCTACTCCTAAGTGTCTGCTCTGACTGTGCGCTTCGAGTTCGCCGAATGACTGACGAAGACATTCCGAGAATATTCTTGCAATACATTCGCCGATTTGTATCAAAGCGTCCGATGTTTTCAATGGACTTTTTAATTCGACGAATGCTTTTAGCAGTATTTGATTTACGCAATTGATATTTATTATACATACATGTATATTTGCGATTTTATACTCTTTTCTATTCAATTTTGCGATATTCTATTTCTTTTATGATTATACTGCACAATGTATATTTTGAATACAATTCGTTATATGCAGTTTTCAATATTTGTTATAAAAACAATCATTGTTAAAAAATAATTATTACAAAATTATGTTATACAGTCAATTCTATTTAGAATAGTGTGTTTAATTTCATATAAGAACAAACATCACAACATACTGAAGTTTTAAAAAAATGCATATTTCGTTATTTATATGCAATGTTTATTTAAAAAGTAATTGTTGGAATTATTAAGAATCTAATATTTTAATTAGCAATTGTTAATAAAATATAAACTATCAATTGTAAAAACATAACCCTACTAAATAAAATAACAATTAATAGTTAAAAGGTATTCTTAATTGATGCATTATACTAAGAACAGGACAACAATAATTCATCAAAAGATATTTCACCATGATGAAAACAGGAACATAAAAAATGGTCATAAATATCATTGGCCTTCATATTGAATAGGCGACGATAATAGACAGATATTTTTTATTAATCTCTTAAAAGAGATTTGACTTAAACGAGAGGCAGAAAAATAAATATAAATCAGAGGAACCGTCGGAATAAGACGTGTGTTCTTTCGGGCACCAGAAGAGATGCCTCGGCTCTAATGCAGCGCACGGTGTGTCTCATATTTTGATCATTAGTCGAATGGCTGAGGGGAAGCGCCGGCAGGAGAGGCCAAGACTTATAACAAGATTTATATAAAAGAAAAAATAATTTTTTTTCTTGCGTTTGCCGTTCAGTTAAAGTCGTGTAATGTTCGGCAAAAATATGATTACGTCGAGTGAGTGAGCGGGAGAGGGATGGGAGGGAGGGAGGGAGGGAGAGAGAGAGAGAGAGAGAGAGAGAGAGAGAGAGAGAGAGAGAGAGAGATCGCAACGAAATAAACGTAACAAAACTCTCGGAATATCTGCGAAAGAAAACAATTGAGTGAAACAGTGAACCGAAGCATAACTTTCTCTAAATATATATTTTCTCTTCTCTTCACTACATTCGAGCAATGCTTTCGAGCCTTCGATTGGAGAGAAGAGCGAATCGACTGGAGGTTTGGGTCTGAGAGCCGGTCGTCGCGCGCTCTACAGCTCTCAGCGTTCGTGTCGCAGCACATGAGTACATGAGTGGCACAAAAGACTTCAAACTCATCAGCCATTTCCGCCGTAGACTTCCCTTTTGGGACAATACACATAGACTTCCGTTTGCGAGACCGAGACTTCGCTTTTGTAATCACAAGTAGTTTTCGTTCTATTCTTCGCTTTTTAGGTAAAGACCTGACTATAAAACTCACCATTTATTCGATTGTTTTCGCTGCTAAACACGGCCTCCAATACCTCAATACCTGTGCCCTCCCGTCCCCACACATACGCACTAATGACGCCTCTTTACGGCCACGAAAATCATGTAAAATATATGTGCCTGTCTCCTTTTTCTCGACAACCGTGTTATCATATCCTCCTATTGTATGCATTTTTATTCTATTCAATGCCTTCTCTATTCACTGCTATTTTCCACTCGTAATGACATTCATTACACTCTTTCGCCTACTGTTTAACGTAAACGGAATCTGATTTTCAACAAAAAACTTCCACAAAATTTCTCGATATTTAATTAGACACAAAACCGTGTATTCTATTCATTCAAATTTGTGTTTTTTCCTATTGTTATGCCACTTTTTACTGTGTAAATTATATTGTTTGCGATATAATGGCCTCTATTCAGTGTATCAAAACCGATATCTCATTTATCATTTGTGATAAAACATTTTGAATTTATGTTATATAAAAATTGTAATTATTTATAAAAATGTATAAAATTTACTATAATATAAAATCTCTCAATCGCGAAAATTAATTTTATATGCTCAATTTTTTGTGTTTATACCTGTAAGTAGTTTGAAAAACATTAGAAAATCTATTGATGAATCGGATAATTACAGTATTTTATGATAGACGAAAATGCATACAAACAATAGAAGAAAATGAGTAAAATAGTAAAATTAAGCATGCAAAAACTTTATGGTTTATGGAAGAGCAAAGACATTAAAATCGGTCTGTATACGAATAATAAAAGCGGAAAAGCGTAGTGTTGGGAACACCAGGTGCTGCGAAGTATGGTTCGCAATAAGACGCCTAAATAATTATGTCTCGCAATTAATTAGTGCAATGATTGACACAATCTCTAAGAGCGGGTGAATGCGAATGAATGGCAGTGTCTGTCTGTTGCAAATGGGGCCATCACTGGCGATACCATTCGGAGCGCCGGCATACCAGTGCACACACACTCTCCTCGTCTCTCTCTCCTCGCTCTGTCTAACCCAACTCAAGCAGTCCTTGCGTCGAATTAGCATCAAATGGATGGTTCGAGAGAACAAGCAAACCAAGTGGTCCTCATATCCTCAAACTAATGTCGTGCTCTCTCTCTCTCTCTCTCTCTCTCTCTCTCTCTCTCTCTCTCTCTCTCTCTCATCGCGCTTTAGACTTGAGCGCCGATATCACAGTTGAAAATCGGTTTTTTGGTATAAATAGTAGAAAAAACTTTCATTACGATTGTGTGACCGATATTCTTGAGTGAAGAGGGAATCACCTGTTGTTCGCAAACTTTTTCCTCGACTGCCTTTCCCTTCACTCTCTTCGCCCCAACCTATCGGTGTGCGACACTTGCAAAAGCCAACTAACTCTCGGCGCTGGTATACGTAACTTCGGAGGAACTACAGTCTGCGCAACATTTTTCGGTTGAGCACAGGAACAGGTCGTTAACAGCCGGAGCCACTCGAATACACAATCGAATCGATTGTTTTGCTAAATACGAGTTATTAGAAGACATTTCGTACGAAATGATTGTCTAATAATAAATGCGTCGAAATTTTAGCTTTTGTTTAATGTATAAACTTTTATGTAATTATATTTTCTTCTATATATTCTTTAATCAAAACACAATACGTATAACATTTTTTGCCAATCAATCAAAGCGGGGAAATGAAAATTTTCGCATTCAGCTATCAATCAACTTATTAATTTCGACTTTTTAAACAGTAGTTTTATGTGCGAATGATTACAACTGTTTAATATTAGCACTAAAGAAGCGATTTTTAGGTTAAATTTTAATAACAGTTTATAGGTTAGAAGAAATTAATTATAAATGTTTTCGAAAACAAATTTCCAATAAAAAAAGCCTGCATGTAACATTTTATCTGATAAGGCTACAACGTGAACAAATAAATGACACGTTTATAAATTAAAACGTTCGCACATCAATATTAAACAATAATGAAACATTTAAAAAATTTAATGCATAGGTATATAATTAAAATTTATAAAACATAAACTTAACACATCTTAATACTCATTTCAATAGAATAGGTGGAAACAAAGCTAACAAGTCCTGTAGTATGTATGATATTGGAAAAAACGAGTTCGACTGTAGTGTCATCAACGGTAAGCCGTGGCTATTGGTATGTGTCGTTCAACAGAGCGAAGTGCCGCAGCATTTCGGCGAAGACTCGAATAAGTGCTTCATTTGTTAAGGTCTCACATCAACAACACAGCCGAACGACACAAATGCAAGTCCAACGCAAATCTAATACTCGTATTCGCATTCTCTCCCCAACTCTCTCTCTCTCATACTCTCGCAAACGATTCGCTCGAAACTCTCTTTCGATAATAAATTTTTTCATTTTATTTCGCTCTTAGTATTGAACTTAAATGAATTAATTCACTATATATTTCGGCTATTCATACAACACATACCAGAAGTGACATTAGAGCCAAAAAAGTCCTTTTAGTTCGTCAATGCTTTTCGAGGATAATAACGAAACAAACATTAAATAAAACATTTGATCAAAAAGTTCTTTTCTCTCGATTTTCTATTTATTATCGAAAACTTTGATTTTTCCGGTTTTATATAAAAATGTCTTACTATTAAAGTAAATTAATAATTTATCTTAATATCATTTAATAAATAAAGTAATGTCTATCTAATTTAATAATTAATTTAACATAAAATTAAATTTTTATTCATGATAACTCATTTAATTAGGTTTTTTTTAATTGTGACACAGAATTCGGGTTTTGCATTAAGGTTTGAGAGAAATGTCTTTCTGTTCACTAATTTTCTAATTGCATATAATGTTCGCATTTTTCATTGCATAACAATTTCGCGCAAAAGTGTAAGTCATGACCCCATCTCTTAACTCAATTGTTTCACATGAAAACTCACTGGCCTTCAGATGAGACCCTCTTTTTTACGCCAGTTTGAGGTGAAATTCGTATTTGTCTTCGCATTAGACACAAGTTTTTCCACAATTGTTATTAAAGTCTAAATTTACGACAAGAAAGCAGAAGAAGTACTTTAATTGAAGATAATTGTGTTGTGACACCGAAGACAACGGCAGTGAAGAAGTGGTCATTAATTTTCTCGCAGACAAGAGCCACACAAACGGCAAATGACGAGAAAACTGCGAATCGTATGCATAAGAAGTAGATATCATATAATATGAGAGACTCTTATTTTCGTTTCGCTTTAATAATACTGTATAAAAAAAGTTCGCATTTTTTTCATCTGTTTGTTGTCGTCTTTCACGGCCACATGAATATGAATAATACGTAATTTAGATTAAATTATTGTCATTATAAAAATGTCTCTAATATATTTATGCTGCTTAAATTATTTATATCTAAATATTTCAATTGAAAATAACTTTATTATTAAACAAAAATAACAAAACATATGAAATATTTTCATAATTAAAATTCAGACTAACTTATTGAAAAAAGTTAATTACATACAAAAACATGATGAACATGAAAAAATGTGTAAATTAAATTCCACAAGAAGCTAATTACAAGTCAGAAAAAATTGTTTAGCGATCAAACAAATACAATTACTTGTGTTCGGAAGCATTTCCAAAACTTGCTAAATCAATGAAATAAACTTTTGAACTTTTTGTCTCTTTCTCCGAAGTCTATCAATTCGATTGTGAATTCTTTTTGTTTGAGGGAATGGCAGAGAGTGAGCGAACGGAGTTGGGGAGAGAGGGAGAGGGAGAGAGCAGGAGAGGAGCGGAAGGCTTGTTATGCCTTCGAGAGGCACTCTAATGACACTATGATTTTAAATGCAATATCATATCCGCATCGATGACTCGTTTGGCAGATGGAATCGCTTGTGAATGTCTATAAACCCGTAACAGATATCTGCGCCGCACGGCCTACCGAACCCCAACATACGCAGCACTAGCATGTATGTTTGTCGCAGCAAAAAATACAATCTTCGCGTTTGACTTACGAGTTGGTATTTTTTGTCGGTTTCGGTGTTGTGTCGCTGGGCCTGCAGTACAACGCCGTGCGTTTGACTCGCAATTAAAATTTTGTGGCGGAACTCGAAGTCAATCATTTGTCAAACTTTTTTCCACTCTCCATTCGCGCTACTTGCTGGTTTAAGTCT
Organism: Metabelba pulverosa; assembly: GCA_034697605.1. Lineage (NCBI taxonomy): Eukaryota > Metazoa > Arthropoda > Arachnida > Sarcoptiformes > Damaeidae > Metabelba > Metabelba pulverosa. The sequence goes on from JAQIXC010001926.1 coordinate 8,243, forward strand.
ATTTTCTACGTTTTAATGATTTTTTAGTGCAAATTATTTGTGCAAATTCTGAGAATTTTTTCATAAGTTTATCTATATTTTTAAAGTAATTTTTTGGTAATTTATTTGCTTTTATTGTCTTTTATGAGAATTTTGTAAACTTTAGACATTTTTCTTATCAATTGTCGCGAAATATTTTCTTTGGTTTTTGTTTAGTTTAAAAAAGTTTTTAAAAATTATATTTTAGTAGAAAAAAGTATTGGAAAATACGGAAAAATATTTCATGTTTTGCAAGCGATAAGAGATAAATCATTTCGCTCTTTGAATAGAGTCGTCCGAATATAATATCCGAAAGAATTGGACAAAAATCCAATCGAAGGCAAAAGTTTTCTCAATTGACTTACAGTTAAGCAATAAGTATATAAAATACGAATCAAACCGAACAACAAATATATATAAATTTTTTTCTTTGGCTTAATTTCAAGTGAAGTCAAGCAGTAAAGCGAAACAGAGTCGGAGAACACGAGGAATAAGTAAAAGAAGTTTTTGGTATTAAAAATCTCGAGAAAAAAGTCGACGAATAAGTCGAATGGAGACGACGTCGACGAATGTGATGGACAAAGACGACAGATATTGAATACAACGAATATATCTCTTTTTAGCTAAAAAGCGTTGGTTTAGAAATAATATTTCATAAGACAAACTTTTATATCATACATGATTAAACAAACTAAGTTTGTATTTAGTTTTTAATTATTTAATTTTTTAAATGTCTAAAATTATAAACATAAACATGTATAATCGTGTTTGTTCAATAATCTAATAAAAACTTTACTTGTAATAATACCGGCAACTTTAACTTAAATAATACCGGCAAGAAATATGCCGTATAAAATTCGAGCAATTAAATTATTAAGTTTAAAATTTAAACAGAATATTTAACTATCTCTAAATATTTTAGCTTAAATAGAGACTTAATTATTTATTTTAAGTACAAAAATAAATATGAAATTCAATACATAATAAAATTACTTAGTCTTGAGATTATTTAAAGATTGCAACAGTGTAAATAGTTGTTTCATGTTCGAACGTTTTGAGCATTGCACAGCTAGCTGCGCTTCACATCTAACCATGCTTGATTCCCGTTTAGATAGGTATACCCGGACTGCTTACAGACTCTGCTGCACATTCCGTCCCCTTTTTTCCTCGAACTGCTCCCAAAGCTATACCTCTTTTTCCAAATAATAATTAAATTCTAATAAAAAATAAATTTCTTTTATTACAAAATATCCACTAAAAAGCGATTGTGTAATAGGTTTGGGAAAAATAGTTTCGGTCTAATATCAATTTGTAAGATGTCAATGTCAAATTTTTAATTAAAAACTTTTTCTGTGTCAATTAAGTATAAATTCTAATTTGACAATATAATTTTTTCAGCATTGTAATTTTTACACAGTTTATATGAAATCATTTATCTTTTCAAACGTTTTGCAAATTATATGAATATTTTTGTTGAGTAAATAAATTCAATATTTATTTCGTAATTATATTTAGATTTTCGCGTTTGAAGTGCTTTAGAATATAATAAATCTATTTTTAATTTCAGTTTATTTGAAAGTAATGTTTGAATGTCGAAAGAAATTATATACATGCTTAAACTCAACGAAAAATGTTTAAACTTCAAACTTCTCAAAAGTGAAAACGAGTAAAACTTTTTCGTTTGATTGAAAAGTATTAAACACTAAATATAAAATACATTTTTTCTCTAAAGATTTTTTTGTTTTATTTTGTTGATTCAGTTCTTAAGAGAGAAAAAGAGAAATTACTTCTCAATAAACTGTCAAAAACGACAAAAAAAATCTCCAATCGATTTATAAGTTTTTTACTTGAGTAACATGAAAATTTTTCCAAAATAAAAAAAGATAAATTTCTCGGCTCTTTCGGAAAAACATATGCATTTTCTAAACGCATTAATGGTTTGAAACAATTTTCACATTTTTCTGACCGAAAACTGAAAAATAATTTTGTATTTTCGGAAAATATATTTTGAGAAAAAATGTCGAAATTTTTCGAACAGAACGGAAATATACTTTTTCTTATTTTTTCTATGCAAAAAGTAAGTCGGAAATACACTCATAGAATATCACCTGCACTCTGGTAGATACTGCACACACCGAAAGCACCGGCTGTTTTTCTCACACAGGTTCCGGACTAAAATCGGCAAGTTTAAATATTTTACATATAGTATATTCTTGTTTTCTACTCATTTGCATTGATATCAAAAGAAAAAACTTTTAGACAATAACTAATAGAATGCATAAGAAATTGAGAACTTTTATCAAATAAAATATTTTTTATTCAAAAATTGCAAACAAAAACTCTCAATAAAGCACAAGACAAAGTATACTGTAACATATATTTTCGCCCTAAAAGTAGGAATGTAGTGAAATGTGTTAAACGATTGATTGCATAGTACTTGCGCTGACATTCAGAGCACACAATCAGATGGAAGATGTGATGAGAAGATAATGGGTTTGAAAGCACTTTTGATTTGCTTACGAAAAAGGCTTAAAAACAACAAAAAATAAATAATAGTGTTTTCGACGATAAGAATGCAGTTCTAAGTAAACTATTGACGTCTAAATTGAAATAAATAAAAATAGATTCTCTAAATACATCGCAAAACAATCGACTTGTGCTATAAAAGCGTAAAAAAGTATTTTATCAAAATTTGGCTCAAAATTGCAAAAATCAAATCAATATTTGTTTAGCACAAAAAAACCAGATTTTAATTTATTTATTATATATTGAGAAAACATTTTCGATTGTTTTGATTTGAAGTTAAACTCAGAAAAACATTTTCTTAACAAAATAAGAAAATAGAAATTTCCAAATACGCGTAAAATAAATAAAATTCAATTTAAACTTAACAATAGATTGTTGAAATTGTTTTCCGAAATTGTTATGAAAAAATTTATTATCTCTTTTAACACAAAATATCAATTTGAAGAATAAGTGCAAAAATAATAGAATAAAATCACAACGAAATCGGAGTTTAGAACTAAACTTCGAGATAAAAGTTTTCAGAAAAGTTAGCAAAACAAACGCAAAACAACACAAAACAAAAAGATTTTCAATTTGTGCTCAAAAATCAGATGAAGAGCTAAAATAAAGTTAAAAACAAATTGATATAAAAAAGATATACCGAAACGAATAAAATAATAAACTTGTTGTACATTAAAGTGTTTTTTGAAAGCGAGTGACACAAACACGACGAACAAAACGAATCGTATGAGATATGAAAGTGATCTTGCACAATTTGTTGTTTAGATAAATTTTGTTTAGAGATTTGTCGTTAGTGTCAACTGATAGATACTTGGGTATAAACACTTGGGTAGAAGTCATCTATCCCTTCCTCGACTTGTTTATCACAATAACAACATAACAAAAAAATGTGAAAATAAAAAATCTTAAGATTTCTATTCTATCTCTTATCCACTACTTCACTGAAAAACGAGTCATTCGATGCCATTTGTGTCACAAAATTTATTTTTTCCGTTGATTTTTGTCACAACAAATAGCATTGTATAGCAAATACACTGTATATCGAATCAAACAATTTATATCAATGCTCTGACAGTATATATCGCTTACAGTTATAGCCGAAATATATATGAACTTAGAGTTCACTCCTTTTGGGACTACTTTTGCTGTTGTTTTAGATTCAATAGTTAAAAGAAAAGGAGAAATAGAAAAACGAAAACTAAATTCCCAATTGAAAGACACAAAACCTCGAAAAGCTTAAGGAATTTTCGAGACGACACTCACGGCTCGAAACGATGTCTCAGAATCAGACACTCAAATGCAAAGAAGATTTTGTCGTAAAAACACGAATAGATTCCGAAATTCTCTTCTAAAGTAAGGCTAAAAATTTGAAATAAGGGGAGAGGGAGGGAGAGAGAGAGAGAGAGAGAGAGAGAGAGAGAGAGAGAGAGCATGGGAGGGAAGAAGGAGACGAAGATAAAATAAACCGTAACTTCCAGTCTATAATGTTTATTATTATGTCTAACGGATGACATTAATTCAGTTTTTATGCCATACATCCGAACCGACTCTACAATCAAATTATAATCGAAATAATAGTCAAGAAGTTAAGCGACGAATAAAAATTGACTCGAAATGGCAATACTGTTAGAATAGCGGCCGAAGAGTGCACTAAAAGCGTATATTCAATACATATAAAATCAACTTATTCTCTACAAATATAATGTACTTTACGTCTAAAACGGTGTAAAATCTGTTTTTATCGG
>JAQIXC010001927.1:0-12523 GCA_034697605.1 Metabelba pulverosa
TTAACATTTTTTAATTAGTTTTTTCTGTTTTCGGATTATTTGATGAAAAGCTTTTTAATTATAAATATTTTAATTATTTAATATCAATTAACATTTTTAAATTTATAATCAAATCTTTAATCAGATTTTGCTAAAATAACAAATTAATTACATAAATTATTTTTTGTTGTTGTGGGTAAAATCAATTTTTACCCACAACACTTTTTAATTAAAATAATACTAAATCTATAAATCATCTAATTAAAAACGCTAATTATAGATTGCTTGAAAGTTATCGCTTAATAAATTACTATATAAAAATGAGAACTAAACATTCAATTTTTGCAGAGTGCTAGTTTTAAATAGCTAGTTTAAAATATTACCGGTAAATATAACAAAACATTAGTTTATGAGTAAAACCTTTGTTTACAATTTTTTAATATCTATAATTTTAGCAAAGATATTTTTGCAAGTCAAAACTATTTCAATTATAGCTTGGGATTTATTCAGTTCATATAAAATATTTTTAGCAGTTTATACATTTAGTAATATATATAATAAGAAATGAAACAAAAGTTATAGACATTGTGTTAGCAAAACAAATGACATATTGAATGAGAGGAGAATGGAGTCAATCGCCTAAATCTGGTATTTCTTGTAATGACATCTCATTTTGAAACAAATTTATGTCCAAACCATTCGCTCAAAATTACACTATTTTTGTATCAAAATTATTGCACATTTTTCTTATTTTCTCTCATTTTTTTCGCTGAAATATAAAGCGATTGTCTGTTCTCTTCAATTGCTAACCAAATAAATATGTATTTCTTCAATAAATTGAAATTTATGGCTCAATTTCCACATTTTTATTACCAGATTTAAAGTTTTATTACATACTATTTTTACATGATTTTTGAATCATTGCTTAAATTGAAAAGCAAATATAATTTACCACAACAATTTCTTAATTCTAAAAATAGCTATAATTTAATAGCTCGAATAATTATTAATAAAAATAAATATGCTTTTTAATTATTTGAAAACTATCAAGTATAGAATATAATTTAAAATTGCAAAATATGATATAAATCATAATTTTTAAAAAATCTTTTAAATTAAATTATAAAAATAAAAATCAAACCTGATAAAATTTTGCTGTATTGGACTAGTCTTCTCTAGAAATACTAGCAGTAAAATGTTTAAACTGAAAAATCAATCATGAAAGTTTTGACAAGTTGTATAATGAAAGCTACAGTACGTTTTACAAATAAAAAAAATAAAGTTTAAAAATTTTTAATGTCTTTAATCATTAAATCCAAATAAAATCTTAATGATCTTAAGGCAAGACTAAAATCTTTGTATTTTTAATGATGTTTTTAGTAATAGTTTTAAAATGTTTAAATAAAATTTCAGAGATTATTCGTATTTAAATCAGCTTGATTAATTATAGCTTTGCTCAAACATCATTATCGTTGTTGAATGATATTTCAATAAAATGTTTTTCAATTTTTCAACTTTCATCAGATCTAATCAATAAAATAGCATGTTCAAATACTAAAACTACTGTAGAATGTATGTTTAACTATTAATTTTGAGAATAAAAACAAATTCCTTACAAAATCTTAAAAGTCATTGAAGTTTTCAAATCTGAACTAACAAATCGAAAGTACAATACAATTGTCGATGACTTCAACTCAACCTAACATCACATCGAAGTCGGGGTATGTCTTATGTCTGCACTTCGAGTCTATTATTGGTTTTGTTGCCTAAAAGTCCTGATTTGAGTGTCGAAAGAGCGAAACGACTGTACGTTTAGTTACAAAACCACTTCATCCGAACCCTTGGTTTTTCTCAATTAGAAACTCAACTCAAGTGCAGAGATATCGGAGAACGGAATGAATTGCGTAAACGCGAGACCGAAGTCGCGAATCGCAGCCATTCATCAGATTTATTAAATGTGATATAACGGCGAAACTTCGTTAGAGCCGTTCGAATGCGAAAAACTGGTAATAATAACAATAAGACTCGCGATTAGAAATAATTGGTATATCGGATGAGGTTTCGCTTGAGTGCCGACAACCATCTATTCGGTTTGGTTTGCCGACCGACGGGCGACACACGGCAACAAAGAAGCACCATGACACATTTGGCGATAACTTTGTTACTCACTTCAGGCCAGTCAACGCAATTGGCAAAACACTTGCTTTTATTCTAATTCTATCGGTGTATTCGAGTGCAGCCGAGAAACACATTTGTGAAATATTCGATAACTTTTTGTCAATTCCCAAGTTTTACGCTATGCGTGAGTCCTTGTGTGCACTCGTTCTGAACGACTACTCACCGCCAGCGCCAGTGCCAGTGCGAGAGCTGGTGCTGGTGCTGGTGCTGGTGCTTACCCAGGCATTCGTGTGCTTTTTAAATTATACCAATTCAGTGAAAACACAAGAGATTTTTTGCGGTTGAAATCGGAATTATATACTGAATGTACACAAGAATTTGCGACACATTCTTGTCATTCAGTTGAGAGTAGAATATTAGCTAAAATACAAATGTATTTCAATTTTTTTCGAAATTTGTATATTTAAGACATGATATCCTATTATATTGATTATCGATTTTTCTGGGTTTACGTTACGGTTTTTCTCCTAACGATTGATATTTGTTTTGAGAAACGATTGATAAATAACAATATCTTTTTTGGATTATTTTCTAATCTTTTTTTCTAAGAACTTATATTACGAGTCGATATTGTCTGCAATATTGGGTTTTTAAATCAGTTTTTATTGATTTTTAATTAATCAATTGTATACATACAGCGAAATAAATCAATAAAATATTTAATTAAAAATTTTATATCAAATAAACCGGCCGTTCATTCGCTGCTATGATTAACAAAAGCTTTTATTGCAAATAATTTATTGGGATTTATGTTGTTTTTCGAGCAATGATTCGAAGCACTGCCGGAAAGCGTTGATTTATTCGCAGACAGTATTGCAGCGATTGTTTGCGATTTTTTGTGTGAATATAAATATATTTTATATTTATTCTACGATCGCGTCGTTTGAATGTTTTTATTCAATTTTGTCGCTATATTATAGCGAAGAATAGAAGTGCAGAGAAGAGAGAAAGAGTGGTTCGGAAAGTGGAGACGAGACGGAACACAATGTCAGACGAAATCTCTTTTTACTCCACAATTGCTATTTCGAGCAATTGTTTCGACCGGACATTGGAATTATACGTTTAATCAATCAATTCTGAAATGGTTTTCATAAACTATCAGTAATTGTATCAAACTATAAAAAGTACAAAAAACAAAACAAAACAAAACTTTTACCGCAAACACTAGAATCACGAACTGATGAACAAATCTAATACTGTACAGTGTGAATTTATAAGAAAAATATCTGCGAATTAGTAATGTATTTATCGATTCGTCTATTACTCTAGTCTGCAGTCTATGATAGGCCGGCATTCGCGTAGACGAGAGGACTGGAGAAGTGAATCAAACGGTTAATAAGAGAGCAATAGAAGAGCTGTTTTTATGCAACTCTATATTTATAGATCTTAATATTACAGTACACTTGTATCCGCAGCTCTTATTACTCTTATATATGGTTTTCGGTTGTGTTCGCGAAATAAGTTCTTTTCGTTGAGATTACAAAACAAATAAATTCAAACCTGTAGTTGACTCGTATGTATAGCAGTCTTGTTTCGGGCCTTTATTATACCGTACGTCTAGTTCACACGTCTAGTATTATAATGCAATAAATTTTATTTATTCGATTCGCTGTTCGCGTTATTACGTAATAAGAGCCTAAAAACAATGATTAGAATACATGGACTGAAAGTTTAATTGTCAGGCATTCGAGCCATTCGTTTGGATGCAGTGTTTGGTCTAATTTGGGTGAAAACGCGATTCGAAACTCGCGATCCAATCGATTGCTCACTAATTCAATGACTATTGATCTCTGTTTCCAATTATTTCGAAACCTATTTTCCAATTAATTTTATTGATTCATTGCATGCGTTAAATAATTAATCGCTTAAACCTAATAATCATTTCTACAATGCGACAATTTATTCGCTAACATAAGTTTATTCCGTTTGCTAAAAATACCGTTATAATTTTCAAGTTTATATTTTCTATCGTATATTTAATACATGTTTAGATTTATAATTTCTAAATAAATATTATTTTATAGTAATTTATTAAAGATATCAAGTTTAACTAAAATACACAGACAGAGTTTTAGACAGTAAGCTATTTGCGTGAGTTTTGCAAAGAGCCTTGCTAAAATAAACAAATCATCCATAATCGCGAATAGTTTAATAAATCACCCAGACACCGTGTGACAAATGAGCAATCTAATTCGAACTCCACATCAGTCATAAAATACAAGTAAAGTTTGCAAAAATTATTTCCGAAATTCCAATCAGTCATCGTTTGTCATCTAAAACAGTGTTTGCTACGGAAAACAACGTTTGCAGAAAAATCTAGACTGCTACATTTGACATAAAAAGCTAAATCGTGTTTTTCGCAAATTTTTTCAAACATTTCTAATATTTAATAAAAAAAATTTGTTGACAAAAGACTTTTCTCTAAAACATTGATTTTTAAATAAAAAGCAGACATTAAAGCTGGAAATGTCAGCATTTAATTCAATTATATTTTCAGAGTATAATGCTATTCAAAAATAGCTTGGCTAAAGTTTTATATTATTTTAAATTTCATACTATATATTTATACATAATGTAAAATATTTAATAGAAATTACTAAATACGGTATAATTTTAATATTAATAAAAACAAACCGCATTTGTAATACTGAAATAATCTTATGCTGTAGTTAGTAACGCTTAATAAAGTTTTTCTTATACAAAGTACCGCTCTAATATGCTTATTTTTAATTCTAAAATGCTAAATAGCAATTTAAAGTAATGCCAAATTTTATAAAATTTAAAAAATAAACTCTAATACCAATAATTCTAATATTAAAGAATAATAATCCTAATACTATTAAAAAAATACGAATAAAATCTATATAAATAATAGCTACAGTATAATTTGTGTAAACTGTCTAAATTATCAATTCTCTACATCACGATAATGATAACATTGACCTAAAATTCTAAAAATATGGATAAATTCAATATTAGTTTTTATAAATCTATTTTTATTAACATTTATTGTTGTAATTGTTTGTCTTTTAAAATATTTTTATTAATAAAATAGAATTTTTAAATAGAAAATATATATTTAGAGTGCAAACAGATTAGGTTGAATAGAAAATACCACTGTCAAAAATTTAAAATATGCTTAACATAATTTAATTTAATTTGATATTAGATTAATTTAATTACGCCATAATGTATTCGCATGCGGTTTAATAGAAAAATATGGCTTTAATTTTTAATTATCATGCTATATTTTATTTTAAATTCTACAAGTTTATTTATGTTTATTTAAAATATTATTTACTTTCGTGTAATTTATCGATTTTATTTAAATAAAATATTTGTCTAAATAATATATTCATGCTAAAACTTTCATTTCATTATAAGTTATATGGTATATTAATAGTTAAATTTTATATTAGCATAATGTAATATTTAATGCCCAGAAACATAGTATGTTGGAAAGTCTTACATACTATAGCATCCATAATAGTCAAACTAAGCTAAATAATATTAATTAAATCAAAGACATAATCATTCAAATGCTATATAAACTAAAATTCTAATTATACGACATTAACGCAATTTAAACTGTAATGAAGAGAAAACTTTAATTATAAAATTAATTAGTCTGTAAATTTAATAGTGTTAAAATAATGTATATAGTTTTTCCATTTGCTATTATTTTTTTCAAAAATATTCATTTTATGGTCAAAATCATTAAAAGTTAATCCGTTAACTCCGGACTCAGTTAATCACTTAATCGAAAATTTCTAATCCAAAAAAATGTTTTGCTATAGAAATAGATTTTTTATATAAAATTTTTAAAAAGTATCAAGATTAAATTAGTTTCGCAATACTTGTATCAATTTCGCTTATTTCTAAAGTACAGCCTAAACCGTTAAAGTCTTAACGTCATTCCGATCGAAATGATCCAGAGCATATTTTGATTTATATATTTTCACCATGGAATTACTTTTTAATAATCTTATTTACTTGCGTCACAAATAGATTTCTATGTATTTGCCTGTTTTAAAATGTATATATTTTTATATGTAATAAATTGAATTTCTGTGCAAAATGAATGAATTATTCAATTTATGAAAAACAGAGAACAAAAAAAACTTGTTAAAATTTTGTTTTTCTATTTAGTCCAAACTCGACGGCGAATATATTAAATGTTATTTATTTTATATTCAATTTTAGAATAAAACTCAATTGAATGGAAATAAATCTGCCAAGTCCTTTTATGGATTTTTTGTTTTGTCTCTATATACTAGCTGCTTTTTGTTCATGATAAATTTTTTGGTAGTTTGTAAAAATCCAATTCCGGTTCAGTTCTACAGTTCGGTTGCGTTTTGTCTCTCATATCAAACATTTGAAGACAGACTAAGAATCGCAGTTCTGACTCACAATACAGTTCTTCCGTTTTTGATGATATATACGCTTTTGACTATAAATCAAATGTTTTGTCATTTATTTCGTTTTTATCATTAAATTTATATCTATAACAACAAAAAATTCCTTACGATTTGAGTTATGCTATGAATTTGATTATTGGCTAAAATTCTTTTTGAAAAAATCTATAACAAATATTTTTACAATCTTTTAGAGGTTAACAAAGAAAATTACGCGAATTCTTTCGTTTCTATTAATAGCTATTAAATGTTAGTATATGTTAGTATCTCATTAAAATAAAAACTTGTTTATTCTGTTTAAAAGTTCTTATACCTTACACAGGATTATTCTGTATTGTATATGAAAACAGGATGAAATATAGCGTAATATTCTATATTATAGCGACTATTTTGCATTTGTCTAACTCAGAGCAGTTAGTGTTTACTTTATTTGTTAATAAATTTGCTGTTTATTTAACGACAGTTTTGGTGTTAGCGTTGGAACAAAGAGAGAGGAAATTAAGTTGAAGTGACACTCAAATGCCGTTTCGGCCAATCATTCGCTTCTTTCGATAATTGCTTTTTCGACTAAACCTTTCGATTAACAAATTATTTATTATCAATATTTACAGTTTTTAAAATTAATATCAACGGTATTTTTACCCTGTTGATTTTATATAATAATAAAACAAAGCTATACATGTACCTTTTGAAATTTAAAATTGCTATGACTAAATAAAAATTTTACGTAAATATAATCGAATCGAATCTAAAATAAATTTAGTTAAATGTAAATGAAATTTTGAATTGCAATAAAATTTCATTTATATTTTAATATAAACTCATTTATAACATTTTTCCAGCTGCTATCTGGCTTGTCAAAAACTCACCGGGATATTTTATGCTCACCATGATTAAAAGTAAACTATCAAGCGACAATTTTATTCGATTTACACATTTTTATGTTTACTCAAGTCGTTTAAACAGTATTTACCGTAAAATAGCGCTAAACAAGAATTCTGTTTACTATTCCATTGACATATTTACTACGTTTGCGTATACAGTACTGCACAGTATTTTACAGTTTATACACAGTTTATATTTTCACTTTCAATTTAGTGCACACTTTAATTGAATTTATTTTCATACAATTTTAAGAGCAATTTTAGACCGCTATCCGGTTTTGCGGTATTACTTATTTAAATATTAGTTAAAACTAAGCTGATTACTTTTGAATTTATTAAGGATTAAACATTTTTGCGTAGCTATACATTCATAAACAAATGTAAAACATTTTGTTGGAAACCAACTGAGCATTAGTTAACGCGAGAAAAGAGCATAAAATGCAAAAAACAGTTAATAAACAGTAGTTTTTCAACAATAAAAATATTCAAAACTCTAGAGTTTTCTATTGAAGTAAAATTGAGTCGGTTTTTGAATACTAATGCAAAGGTATAAATTGAAATCGAGATGAAATATTTTATTAGATTATTTAACTGTATATTATACACAAAAACATTATAGAAAGTTGAGCAAGGGAAAATATTATAAATAGTAAGCATTTATATATGTAAAAATTTTCCATCGAATGCTTTGATTTGATTCCGGATGTAAATTAGACTTTATAAATGCTATTTAATTAGTTTTATTTCATTTGAGCATGTTTGATTTAAAAGATTACATTAAATAAAAATGAGTAAATATTTATTTATTTTTATTCTTTATTTATAATACAAAAAGTTGCACAGTTATTTAAATTAAATATATTTAATTATAGCTTTACTTAAATTAATTAATACGGAAATGGGTTTATTTACTACAAATAATAATTTTAATTTAATTTAATTAATTTAATGAAAACTATTTTATTAATTTACTTATTAGTTTAACTTTGTTTACTAATAAATAGCTTGAACTGTACATTATAATTAATGTAAAAAACATTTGTTCCCAACATGATTAATATATAAATTAAACTTATTTTTAAACCACATCTAAGATGATCATATAAATGTTTTATTAAAAAAATTGCAATTTTTTTTATTTCCCAAAAGAATTAGACAGCATAATTTTAGAAAATAAGTATTAATAAATATTTAGAGTTTTTATGATCAAATAATCTGTAACTAATACTAATGTTATTGCATAAGAATTGTATAAATTTTTTCGTTTGTTAATATTTATACTGTATATGTACTGTATGTACGACTCGTTGCCGTGAACCATGCGAGCAAAAAACACAGCAAGCTAATCTTAGCTCCGGCTTAAATGTTTAATGATATTATTTTTTTCGACATACACTCTATGATGTAATCAGAGATTTCATTACTTTCTGACAAAAATCTGACTCATTCTCTGATTACAGTATTTTTGTCGTCGAAATAATAAAACAAAATTGTTATTTACAAAATTGATTCAACAAAAATCTTTATTAGAAACAAATAGTACATAGCATACACATAGTACATAGTATACTGCATTGTACATACAGTATAATTGTAAAAATAGAAAGAAAAAAGATCTAACATAACAAATTGTTCGCATTTCTCAATTTCGAACCATTAGAGACTTGGGTTTAATATTTTGCAATTATATAATATAATCGAAATTAATAAGAAATTGAGCCCTAAATGTCTGCTCAGTATTGCGACAGAACTGGCAATCGCTGTGAAACTAATCAAATTAAGTCTCGACTCACGATATCGACAAACAAATTGTGCAAAAGATTAGATCGAAGACCGAATTTATTATGCGCTGAGAGTATGCACCGACTGCTCAGAAGGCCATTACTGCCGGCGCACAGACCCCGCATGCCTTGGCATTAGCCGCGGCTCACATCTTGACATTTCTGGCCAAACGCTGCAATCATTTCTGGCTTTTATTTCACCGATTATTCGATTTGATTTGAAAATTGTTTTTCTTTTGGGTGAAACAGAACTGAAGTATTTTTTAATATATTGTTTGTCCAACTGCTTACTCGCAAATAATTTAGATAAATAGCGCGCCGAACGCCCTGTGCAGAGTAGCATGCTAGCTTTTCGCCGACAAAACTGTTATTATTGGAACCTACTTATAGATGTATAAAGTGTATGAATCCGTTGCTATCAAATCCATCCCTTCTTCTCATCTCTGCATTTGAGACGTTCCGAGAATTTATTACAAAATAAAAGTAATATTAAACTTCTTTAGACTCAATCCCTTAGCTAAACAAATATTTTTTTAAAAAGCGTTTCGAAAGTCGCAGAACTTCGACAATCGATATGTCTGTTAAGCAAACAATACGTTTTCTCTTTAAAATTGCTATTTTCACAAATATCATATTTTATTTTATACGTCTTCAAATAAAGATTAGCTATTAATCATTAAATGTTAACATTTTTTTACAAATGAAAGCAATAATATATTAATAAATTAAATTGTATTTTAGTAATAATTATTACATTTTGTATTGAATTAAAACAAATTAATATTTATTTTTAACTTATAGTAAAAGTTATTTATAAAACTGTAGTTTAAGTTATATTAATTTAAAATATATTTTATAAACATTAATAAATTTAATTATACTACATTTAAATTAATAATTTCAAACTATTGTATAATTTGTATGTTAACCCGTAAACAAATGCAAATAATACCAAAATGTTGATTCCGTTTTTAAAACTATCCATAAAAATGTGGATCAAATTCCTTAAAAGATAAAAAAAAACTTTTTTCTACATTTTAAAATCAATTGTCAATTTAAAACAAAATAAAGCGATATATAACAATCTTATTTGTTTATAAAACAATTTTTCTTATATACTGTATGATCTACAGTATCTGTATATTAATGTCAACAAAACACTATATTTAAAACCAATATATATAAACTACCGGCAGTTGTATTTTAAAAAATATATTTTTTTTTTAATTATACTATACAGTATTTGTATAATTACATTCATCTACTATAGCACCAAATTGTTACTGTGTTATTAAAATATAAATCAAATAATAGATAGATTTAATAAATCAGTTTTAATACTAATTAATGTTTCAACTAATTTATTAAAACCATATTTTTACATGTATATTTATTTAGCAACAAAAAATTCCAAAATCTTACTAAAAGTTTTTTTAAAATATTAATACTATAAAAAAATCTTATATTGAAATATTTTGAAGCCAAAAATAATATATTAAAATTTGTATAAAGTATATTTTTAGCATCCATTATTGCTGAATAGAACTTAGTTAAATCCCCATTGCAGTCCCCTTGGTGAATCTAAGTATTTTGCACATTCCAATTCTTACTCCAAACTTAAATGTACAGCACAGAAATATTTTACTCTCGCGAATCAGTAGTTTAGAGTTTAACTCGAATTACAAACAAATCGTTTTCTTATTCTAAAAGTAATTTTTATTATTTTATTCTTTTGGTTCGCTTCTGATTCCCAGTGAACGCCGACAGTAAGCACTGGTATAAGTGCTTTTGCAAATCCAATTGTAATCGGAGTTCACTTTTTTCACATTTTTTCGAATTCAAAAAACAGTTAAGTTTACGATAAATAGCTTAAGTATAAGGAGAAGAAAAGGAAAATAAATTTCGGGGTTTGAATGTAGAAAAAAGTTTTGAAAATAAAAATTCTTGATTACGGCTTAAAATTGCATATCTTGGCAAATATTGTTAAGCAGAAAGAATGCCTGAGCGTCTGCTGCTCATCGCTCTGGTAGGTCTGGGAGGTATGATGTGAGGAAAGGCGAGGGAATTGAGGCAATAATGGGAAGCCATTCGGTCGGAAAGCGCTCGTCATTCGGCACTACAAACGCCGATCAAATCGAGTCTGAATTATATGAAAATCGCATTCAATGCATAAATTTTTGAGCGAAACACACGCTTTCACTCAAATCACTGCTTGTTTTTCACACATCAGTCGCAATCAAACATCGGTTTAGTGTTTCGAACAGTACTCGAAAGTAAGAATAGATTAGAGACGAGAAAGTGTTAGCACTTGAGGTGAATGCGGTGTCGAATCGATTCTCGAGTTCAGCCAATTTTCTACTCAACTAATCACTTCTGTTTCGCTCATTATTTTCAATCAAAATCCAGTCAAACCTAAAACAACAGTTCATATGAGGCGCGAGTGTATCGTCGACTCAATTGTCGCTATTTTTTGAGTCCATCAGTGAATACGACTGTTCGCTGAACCGGATTCTCACTCAGAATCACATCATATCTGATATTAATTGTATTTACGGCAAACACTACAACATTACAGCTTTCGAGCTATTGTTGTCTCTTTATAGCCTCTATTAAGTTGAATAATGTTTGCCATTAATAATAGTCAGAATGTAATTAAACTTTTGATTGTTTTCTATTGATAATAGAGATATAATGCAATTAATTTCCTTTTTCCCCAATATTTTTACCAAATTTATTAATAATATTCAAAATACTTTCTTTTCTGTTCACTAAAACTTGTTTTTTAACTGCAGCTTTTTGAATAGAATATTTAATTAAATACACAGCTATTTATTAATAATTTTATTTTGCATATACTCAAACAATAAAAAAATATTAATTAAAACCATTTTAAAAAGGTAAATTAAATATTGTTTGCATTAAATTAAACACACTTAAAATTAAATAGAAATGTAAATAAAAAATATTTAACATACACTGATTTATTTATAAAAATATAAATTTAATATAAAATATGAATGTTGTTTAATATCGTTTATTGCGTTAGTTAGTACTATGTATATTTATACTGTATACAAATATAAACGCAAACTTTTGTTCAAATAAATCGATTTTTAAATAAAAGCTGAGATTTTTTTTAATGAAAAAAAGAAATTATTTTACTATTTCACTACAGAAGAAGTATTTTACTACAGAAGAAATTTTTACTGAAAGATTTGTTTGGCACTAAAGAACAATTTTGAAAGAAATTAAATAATTAAATATAAATTCTTTACATTTGTAAATC